>OMKN01069354.1:0-13820 GCA_900302345.1 Melanonus zugmayeri
GGGGGGGGAGCTGCAGTGCTATGTATACAGTGAGAAGAATCTGTGTGCATCTGCTTATTAGTGTAACCTAATTTGCATGGCTTGTTCGGGGGGGTCCCAAATTCCCAATCTGGCTAATAATGTAGATTTCCCCTCG
Organism: Melanonus zugmayeri; assembly: GCA_900302345.1. Lineage (NCBI taxonomy): Eukaryota > Metazoa > Chordata > Actinopteri > Gadiformes > Melanonidae > Melanonus > Melanonus zugmayeri. The sequence continues at coordinate 137 of OMKN01069354.1, forward strand.
GACAAGGGTGCTAAATGAGCCCCCAGTTGATGTCACGTTCTGTGGTGGTTGAAAGGTGCAGAGGTATGCAGTTTAATCACCAGTGTGTTTTAGATTCTTTGCCATGTGAAAAATCATACCTGTGAAAAATCCCCCCACTCCCTTTTACTTTCCAACTGCGCCATTGACTCGGTTGGCCTGCTGATTCAACATTTTGTATTGCGTACACATTCAGGTCACCATTTGACGTATTGTGTTAGTTTTGCTAATTCAAATGATGGATGAATGTGACAAAGCTAATGATGTTGTGCTAGATTGTGGTGTTTCTAGTGATGAACATCTTAACGGTACCTCTACTTGCTATTTTAAGAGGGTGTTTGGTGAGTCATACACTTGACCACACTGTAAGATTATGCTTAACAACATATTGTATGGTAAGGGGTTCAAATAAAAACCGCAGGTAAGTAGATTGCCTGCTGAGATTTACTTTTAAAAAGGGGTTTGTTTTGAATATACAGATCTGAACCAAGACCCACCACGTGTTTAAGTTTCTGGAACCCTTACTATAGGCTACCTTTTGAGGTGGATGTAGACAAACTGCTAAAAGTAATCAGTATTCAGAAGCACAACTAAAGGATTTTAAGAACTCCCAAAAGAATCAATGCAATCACTTGCCTGTACTGCCATCTGTTGGTTTCTTTAAATAGATGGATAAAAAATAAACAACCACGACTGAATTTAGCATCTTTTAATACTTTGGGGTTTAAATACACTTTGTTGTGCTCACTTGATTAAAAAAAAAAAAAAAGCTCAAATTAAAAGTTTGTGATTGTAGAGCAATGCTAGCAGTGATTTATAGCCAAAACACAAAGTAACATTTAAGCTTTTCGACATGATGAACTAGGCCTCCTCTGTAAGTAGGGTGTTTTCTATCCATTATTCTGTCTGATGGCTACAATGTAAATTGGTAATAACCATGTTGCTATCAATACCATTTTGAATGGGCCTAGTTTGACAACATCATTGGTAGAAAAACAATAAAACAATCCTGAATCTTAGATTATATCCTTGTATGACACGTTACAGGTGGTTCTTTTGGTGTTAAGGATGAAAGTTGGGTGGGCCATCTTCAGACATGATGGACAGACGGTCGGTCCACGCCTTTGTTCTCTGGGACATGTCTGAAGAAGCAGTTGGACCCATGACCGCAGCAGCCCGTCCTCCAGTGCACACACTCCCTCTGTCTGCAACCACGGCGAGTTCTTTATTATTACAGATTGTGGAATGACTGCAACCTACTGTAGAAAGGGCATTTTGAAGGGAAGAATGTGGAGAGGCGTGAGCGAGAAGAGATAGAAAAACCAATGTTCCTTACCTGAACTCTTGCAGGTCTTCAGCCTTGAGGGCAGCCTTGGACATGCCCATGCCCTGGGGGATTCTATCTGGATAGCGCAGGGCCAGATTGTTCCCCATCAGCTCATAGCCCTGAACAGGAGCAGCCGGATTAGAACCAGGGGTGCAAACTGCTGAGCACCCAAAAAGGTGATTTATTTTTTTGGCCTGAAAACTAAGAAAATCGTTGTGCGGCGCCCTTCAAATGAATCGGGTTATACAGATGTGGAACGAGGTCTAATTAGCAAGCTAGCATTTCAAGAAAGTAACTGTATACTTAATGCCCGCCTAATGCGGAGTACACATCATTACAGCATTAGTATACTAGTGAGTCAAACCAGTACCATAAATGATTTACTTAAACGGTATCGACAACACAATGCAATCACTCTGTAGGCACAGCCGAGTTGAGCCATCAGTTTTGTTTTTTTTAATCAGGTCATCAGGAATCTTATGCCTAGCAACTCAAACCTTTGTTTTAATTGGATTGGGATTGAATAGTTCGCAACTGCCCAAGCAGAGCAACACAATGGTAAACACCCCTATCCGCAGACAACTTTGAGAAATAAGACCCCACCAAAGTCTTTTTTATTGCAGATCTATATGATCCATGTGAATGGTTTATTCTGAAATGAAAGTTAACAAGTTTGCACCCCTGTAGAACTCGTTCAAATAAAGTTTTGTAACTGCAACAAAATGGTTTCATTTATTATTGCACACATCAGTACCATATTAAAATCGATAACATAAATTAATGCAAACGCACATTTTGCCAGTAGGCCTATATTAAAACTTTATATGGTGCAGGACCGCAACTGCGGAGTATCACTCATTTACCATAACAAGTTGGCAAAGAAATTTTTTTTTTTAAATGACATCTTAATATTAGCATTATGCACTCCTATTTGGACAGCAAGCTGCCGAACTCATGGTTCAGAATTGTATGTTTGTCCGGCTTGAGGTTCACTTGGGAGTTGCATCCCTCAACTTATTGTGCCATTTGATAAGATTTACTCACATGAAACTGACGGATGGCTTGGTCGCAATGCACCTGGGTGGTGAAGTTGACGAAGGCACACCTTTTGCTAATTAAAACCTTAATACTATGGATCTTCCCGACACTGCAAGAAAGAAGAGATGGATGAATGAAAGAATAGATCGGACACAAAGGACCATTATATCCGCCGATTACGTTGTTTGCTGTCCGCTTAGGAGTAAATCCAAACCAACCGCACCTGAAGTACTTTTAAATGATTACATTGCTCTATTGACCTAACCTCTTGCAGCGCTACTCGAGTACATCTTATGTCAAGCATGGCCATGGGAAGACACAACAACCCTGTATCTGGCCTGACCACAAGCAACAGTACCCGAGGACAATCTGCCAACGACGAGTGGAGCAGTGTAACGAAGAACAGGATGGGGGTGAGGTGGTGAAGTGGGACTGCAGCAAAAGGTATTTGGTTACCAGAACAACAAAGGTTGCAAGGCGACATTAGCACACTGCTGATTCTATTTAAATTAGTTGGAATCTACCACGGACAAATGGTGAACTCGTAGAAAGATCAGTTGGCATCCTGTATCAAGAGATCATTTCTTGCACTTATTATGATCCCCCTTGTCAAGGCATGGCTGAAATGAATGTCTATATATACACTGTATATAGATATATCTATATCCATCTATATACATACACACACTCACCGGCCACTTTATTAGATACACCTTGCTAGTACCGGGTTGGACCCCCTTTTGCCTTCAGAACTGCCTACTCTGGCAGTTCTGTAGGCTGTAGTGTCTAAACAATGCTCAATTGGTACTAAGGGGCCCAAAGTGTGCCAAGAAAATATCCCCCACACCATTACACCACCACCCTGAACAGTTGATACACGGCAGGATGGATCCATGCTTTCATGTTTACGCCAAATTCTGATCCTACCATTGTTGTGGATTAACTATAACTAAGTAAGAGAGAAAGATGGGAAAAGGCAAAGTTTCAAAGTTAAAGACTTTATTACTATTAGCGAGTAGCAATACAAAAGCCTGAGTTGGTTTGCAAACTATCGGATCTGACTAATTCTCCCTTTTATCTTCTGTTCACGCATGCTTACACCAGCAACCTATGCATTCCATTCCCCATTGGCTACCAATATAGTCATTTAACTTTGGAGAGAATTCCATATTTGGATATTCTCCCTCTGTCTCTATGGCCTAGAATACCTTGCTTGGTCTAAGTTATGTATTGGTGTTGGCTTTCAGCCACCAATACCAAATTGAACCTTCCTATTGGAAGCGCAGAAGTAAAGCAAGCCTCTTGGTTTTTCCACAGTTATAACATATTGACAAGACAATGATTATACTTTTTCAAAAATATCAGTAAATATCTCCTACACCATCTGAATGTCGCAGCAGAAATCGACTCATCAGACCAGGCAACGTTTTTCTAATCTTCTATTGTCTAATTTTGGTGGGCCTGTGCCAATTGTATCCTTAGTTTCTTGTTCTTAGCTGACATGAGTGGCACCCGGTGTGGTCTTCTGCTGCTGTGGTTATTTGAGTTACTGCCTTTCCATCAGTTCGAACTAGTCTGAACATTCTCTGACCTCTGCCATCAACAAGCCATTTTCGCCCAGAGAACTGCCGCTCACTGGATATTTTCTCTTCTTCTGACCATTCTCTGTAAACCCTAGAGATGGTTGGGTGTGAAAATCCCAGTAGATCAGTAGTTTCTGAAATACTCAAACCAGTCTGGCACCATGCCACGTTCAAAGTCACTTAAATCAGTTCTTCCCCATTCTGATGCTTCCTTTGAACTTCAGCAGATCGTCTTGTGATTGGCTGATTAGATGTTTGCGTTAACGAGCAGTTGAACAGGTGTACCTAATAAAGTGGCCGGTGAGTATATATCTAAATAGATATAGATCAGCATTAACGATTGGTGAATGGTCTTACCTGCTGAATAGGTCAGATATCATGGTCTCTGTTATTGAAGGAAGCAGGTTTCCCACCCAAATTGGAAACAATTCACTGTAAAAAAAAAAAATCATGTAATAACATGTCTCATGTTATTGCTATTGGTAGGCTCAATTAGATAAAACATGGTCCTTTTTGGGAGTAATAAAATATTGTATTACACACTGTCATAATTCTTATAAAATAATGCTACAGCACCATTGAACCTTTGCATTACTGTAAGTTCTGTACTAATTAAAACCCTCTGAGGACATGAGATCATAGAGCTTCTTTGATGAGATGGCTTTGATACTCACGGTGGAGTCTTAGGATGTTCTTGGTTGGACTTTACAGTACGGCCAGGATTAGGAGCAGCCTTAGGCACTACATTTGAAGTATTCTGGTTTAAGGGTTTGCTATTGGGCGATGGGTCGTGTTCGTGCTGGAACGCAGAGGGAAGCGCTCTCAGGTTGCCTGAGGAAACAGCAGTGGCTCTGGGCAGGTTTTCCTTGAAACTGGCTGGTGGCAGTAGAGGGACTGTATATATGGTTCCTAAAACACGATGGGCTTTGCATTAGATGTGTTCAAAGGTTGGTTAGCCAAGACAGTTTGGCACCCTTAGAAGGCTATTGAACACACAAAACAGTTGTGATGTACTCTTTTACTCTGGTATATTGTCGTAGAAGAAAATAACCTTATTTTATTACTAGTTAAATAATACACCTTTGTATAAATTCTCTCTTCCTCTTGAAACCCCTTGACTCCTTTAGTTGCCATCGTTTTTCTGAAGATGCTCGTTAGATGCCGTGTGTCAACTGTCTTCCCACGATCATGCCCCATTAAAACAAATACTTTGTCGAGAAGAGTGTCTTAGTGTTAATCATATATAGGTGTTGTACATTTGTACCCCACTACAAACAATATGGTGTTTTGTGAAGTGAAAATGAAATTTGACAATGGTATATTTAAGGCAACATTTTGCCACGGTATCATAAGTTATGAGTAAATCTCTATCTTGTATCCCTTACAAAATGCTACAGCAGTATTTATGCAAAGAAGTGTTTTCCGGATTGGAACAACAGCGGCCCTCAAAGTGAGTGAGTGCACTGCTCACCTGTATGGGTTTGATTCAACTTGGACAACACCTCCATAGCTTTGTTCAGGGTGCCATGGATTATTAAAGCATTTGAGCTCTGCTCCCGCGTGAAGCCACACTCCTGCAAAACACACCACGCGATCTCACGTGAAAAAACAACCACCACCAAGGCTCACGTTGTACTCCACTAGACCTTTACCCCGCCTCAACATTCACAACAGGTCGATCTGCAATAAATCAATATAGGAATCAAATCAACTCCAGCAGATGTTACACTACCGGCATGTGAATTGCATTTACTGGTTAGAACCTCACAAAGGGTCTTATTCATCTAGTGGCCATCTTGGCTCTGGGCATTCAGTCCGTCCCCGTCCCCCAAACCAGCTAGCATTCACAGCCACTAGCCAACTAGCTGAATAAGGCCTATGCTGGCCCCATGGCGGTAATGGAGAGAGAGTGGCGTTCAACTCACCATGAGCTGTGTGATCTGCACACGCATCAACTCTTGAGCAGCTTCCGTGCATGAGTTGTCCAACTTGAGGACGTCTTTAAAGGTTCCGGCTGCCTCCTCGTACCGCTAGAGACAGAAGGGAGTGCCAGGTTAAGTACCAGCAGCAGCAGCGCCGTGTTTCAGACCCACTCTAGACGGCTGTAGCCTTGAACTGGTGTGAACAGATGGGACCGATGCTGCACGGTGTGGATTAGACTGCTCGTCAAAACTACGATAAAGTGTAAAAACACGCTCAATTTTTATGTCAACATTGCAGATAACCCATGTGGTGGACACCATGACCAAATGCCCCACTGACCCAACATTGAGTGTGCCTTTTATTTAGAAAACAACTTTGCCCCCCTCTGCTATTGGGTGAGAAACATTCAACAAATATGAATATACAGTAGTATACAGATGACATACCTTAAGACCAGCCAGTGCCCGGCCCTTCCTATAAAGACCTTTGACCCAGCCGGGCGCCATGTTGAGGGATAACTGGGCATCGGTCAGAGCCTTCTCATACTGCTGCATCTTCTCAAAACAGAAGGAGCGGTTGCCAAACAGCCTATGACAAACAATGGGAACCGGTCAAACAGGTGTGCGGATGACAACAAAACCGGCGACAGTTGAGAACATCTGGGATCATTCATGCAGATGGTCTTACTTGAACTCCTTAGGGTTGTATTTAATAGCATCTGTGAAGTACTTCACAGCCATATCAAAGCGTCCAGCACTTGCATACTGATTTCCCAACACTGAAATAGAGGGAGGTTTGAGTTAATGTCTGTGGAGTGTGTGTGGTTGGTGGCTGGTTTAAGCAGCCTCACCTGGCCGAGTCAGACTGATTAGGCTCTGGAACTGGGTGAGGCTGTGCATGAGTAATCACGCAATCATGTAACACCTGCTATGGCTGTAACGTCTTGCCCACTCTCCAATAAACCGGTTTGACAACAATCTACCCGTGTCCTGTGAGTCGGAGGTGCCCAGAAAAGCCACCTAGGTGGCGTGTGGCAGGGTTCCCTGTTACAATGTCTAAAACACATTATGAACTATACACTTTTTTTGTTCTTTATGTATGTGGCATGTTGGCCTGTAGAACTGTCAAGGAAAAATGAATCCTAATATCACAGATGTCAACCTTTACATTATCACTAGTAATGTAATAAGCCATTATTAAAGATGTGTATTCTCCTTGTACCTAGAGCTCTCTTCCACACTCTGATTGAAAGGGGTTATGTTAGTTAGCATTGCATGTATTTTCAAGGTTTCCTCATTGATTAAGGGAGTTTTTCTTGCCCGTGGGTTAGGAGGTGTCAAATATGGCATGTAAAGCCCTTTGGGACTTACTGAGTAAGGGCTATACAAATAAACAATCACTTGAAATTTAATCACTACTATAGACAAGTCTGATACTGCGGCAATGTCAACAGCCTGACTTGTACTATAGATAAATAGAATCATAACTGGGGAAACTGGGCCGGTGGTTTGGTTTTTCTCTGTATTGATGGTAGAGTGTGCTGTGTTACTTAAAGCTGTATCATTGAAATCTGTTTGTATAGCTTGTACCAATATTTCACCTGACATTATACATATAGCTGACAGCCCTCTAAACAGACAGCTTACAGAAGAGTGTGCCAATGCCAAGATTGCACTTATGGATGACGTCATGAGGTTTTGCTCTCTGCTGATGTACATTTGAGTTTACATATGACTTCATAGGAATGTTTGCATCACAGACCAATGTATTTTAATATACAAGTGGAATGGCATCTTCATGTAGGGACGTTTTCTAAAGGTTAAAGGATACGATTGGTTGCAGTAAGCCCATGACGATGCTAGAGATATGCATGAATATAGGATATAAGGGAAGGGAACTCTAAGAGTTCTTTGGTTGTCATCTGCGGAGGACAGCTCGGCTTTGTTATTGTTAATAAAGTCTTTGTCCGTTCATACCTTGGCCTCCTTTGATCTTTCTCTCTTCTAGAAGTTAGCTTTATTTCTACAACACCTTCTTTAAACATGTCCTCTTCCCCCATAGTGTATTGTAGATTAACTTGGCCATCACAACAGTCCCAACGACGGTCACATGAAGTGTATTACAGGAAATTATTTTTCATCAACTAAATACTCACTTGCAAGTTCTTTACTTATTTTAACATTATCTTCATAGGTGGGGTTAATATTGATGGGGGCTGCAGACATCTGTTGAATACAGAAATATGGTGTACATTACTACATGTTCAGCAAACACTTGATTTTCAGGTTTTCAAATACATTTGTGAGGGGAAAAAAACTTTAGTTCATCTTGCAGACAAAAAACTGGGCCCCTGGTTGTTTTAGTGTTGTAATGTACTTATTTGGCAACACTAATACTACTAATAATAAACATACATTTATATTGACAAGCAGTCACAACATGAGCAAGAATACTGATTAGGCAATACTGCAAAAGTAAGTTGATACCATATCAGTTTAGATAACCAGCTGGTATGGTAGTCGTTTCAACATTGCCTTTTGAAAACCTAGTAAATGCCCTCGGTTTCCAAGATCCGTTAAGGTATACTTTAGCGCTACGTGCGTTGTGAAATCTCCCTTAAGGTCTTCCTTAAGTTACCGAGTTGTTTCCCAGATCTGAATTACCCTAAGGTACACCTTAACTAAGGAAGTCTTTCACGAGTGGTCTGGACCACTCCTGAGATCTCCCTCAGCGATACACTCCACTCACTAGCACATAATGACAATTATTGCTTTACCTATTCCCATCATGATGGAAATAAAGAATAGTCTATTACAACAAAATATTAACAAAACAAAAAGACAATATATTTTTTTTTATGTAGTAAAAAATGTATGTTATGTTTATTTTATGTTCTGGAAACTAATCAAGAGGGCGGTGCCGAATTACACTTTGTGAGACATTTCAGCATATTGTTGCACTTAACCAAAAGCGTCACCGTCCGCGTAGCCAATTGGTGATGGACCGCTCCACCTTATGATCTAAAGGTCGTACCTTAAGGTACATCGTGAACTCTCCCTTAAGGCAGCCGCTAAGGTAGAGTCTGGGAAACACTCGTAGTTGGCGAGTCTACCTTAGTTACGTATCCCTTAGAAACCTTCATAGGACGTCTCATAGGTGAAAACTGGGAAACACAGCCCTGAACGATCCCCATTGGTTCTCACTAAGAAAAAATAAAATGAATAATTTGAATTAAATAGGAAAGAAACTCTGCTCACATCTTTACTAACTGTGGCCTTTGTGGCGTCAGGCAGTTCTTGGAGGGGTTTGGTGGGTTCAGCCTCTTGTTTTACGGGTGTCTTCTCCTCCTTCCTGTCTGGCTTATGTTTAGGTTCCTTCTGCTCCAGCTTCCGCTTCACTATAAGAGCGGCTTTATTCACAAAGCTGCTGGTCAGATCCAAATCCTGCAATACAACAACACAGGGACACGCAAAGGACGTAGATGTATGTACTGTACCAAGTTACAATTATGATTGTTTAGTACTGGAACACAAATGTAAAAACAAAAAGAGGCAAAGACCAAGATTGTATTTATGGTGGCTGACATCCGAGTGGCTTGATATTGTGTACATTTGTATCAAAATTAAGGATCTGAATACATTCCAATATTCCATGTGATGGACAACACACCAGTTAGCATTAATAAGCTTGTTTCAAAATATAGCATAAACCAAGTACTAGCCTCCATCCTCTTCCTGTGTGAATATTTTACAACAGCAAAAAATACACCATAGCGAGATTAAAGAGTGAAATCAACCAATCAAGACAGACGGGTGTACCTCAGATTCACTCTCTGATTCAGCGCACTCGTCACTGTCATCGCTGCAGCTACTCGAGTCAGAGGAGGAACTCTGGCTGTTGTCATCCCCGGCTCCACCGCTAGAATCCACCGTGTCCGTGGTCATCTTATCGTGCTTTGTCTCTGTGGTCTCTTCGTTTTCCTGCAGGAAAGGTGAAAACGGGTTTCCCCCCCGTGTGAGGGAACTCATTCACGTGTGTTGTCCTTTCTACCATGCTATGCTGCCCGACACGGCGCTCGTCTGGTGTGCGGCCCATTTTATATTGAAGCTCTACCGTAACCGAGTCGGACCCAGACCAAGAGTGGATCCGAAAGCCACCGACTTCCTCCACACAGCACCTACTTGTGATGTTGTAGTTGTGCTTTTTGAAGCATTATTCAAATAAAACATGCGTTTTAACTGTTTCAGAAATGAGGGGGGGAGGGGAAAAACGACATCAACTATGTCTGTCGCGACAGCCCTATTTTGAAATGTTACATGGCACAGCGCCATGTAACCAGGGATGTGAGTGGGTGAGCAACAAAAAAAAAAGCAGGAACATTTTTTCCAACCCATCGCTGCCACCTTTTTGATCAAGCATGAGCTCCAATGTGGACGCTGAGAAAATATTAGGTTTTTAAACAACCTTGATCAGCTATTTCCTGCAATCTATCATGGCTTTTCATGAAACTTTAAACAGAAATATAAAAAAAAAGGTCCAAGAAATGGTGTGAGATGTTCCATGTCATCTATGGGACAATAAATGGAAAAACAAGGACAACTTTCTGTTTGTTGGTGTGGTGGGAATTCTACACACGTTGACCTTCGATAGTTTAAAACAAATGAACTGCTTTTAAATAACATCCAATACAATAGGGATATATTTTCGTCTTATTTATTGAACACATACATAGATCAGAGCTCTGTTTAGAGCACCAAGAGCACACCTCTGTTAAGGGCTGCTGAGGGAAGTTACAATAATGCCTCGTCTTATTCCCCTTGTCAAGCGAGCACTCATACGTCAGAGATGAGGGAAGTGACCTCTTGGGTCCTAACTGCGCTTTTTCTGTTATCATGACCCAGATGGGACTGAACATTCTGACGCATGACAGATTTAGTCATCAGCATCTTTTAGTAAAATGGTCATGTTGACCGAACATCTTATCATAGATTTGGAAGTCTAGGTAGAAATGCAATATTAAACCATGTATTTCCCATCACATTTGTACAAACAATTGAGTCGCTTTTTGTTTGGTTTAGGTTGATAAAACAATTGATCCAAAAAGGTACATGGGTTCACTAAGGGTGGTTTCACATTAGGGACCCGGGACCGTTCCCGGGTACACTTGTCCCCACTCTGACCCCAAGGACGGTTCGTTTGATTAGTGTCGACGTTGCGCTCCGTCCCCGGGCACGGAACGGCGAACCGTTCCCAGGTCCGCCAACTTTTCTACACAGCTTTTTCTACAAACAAACAAATGTCACGTAGTTGATGATCAAGTATACTCTTCTTGTTGATTGGCGGATCGCAAACCAACCAAGTGCACACCACCATCTACCGTATGGGAGTTATATGCAAGTGTGCCCGGGAACGGATCAACATTACTGTAATGTGAAAGCAGACCAGTGGGGGGGGGGGAGCAATCGGAACGGAATGAATCAATCGTTCCTAATGTGAAAAAAACCGCCCTATACCGGTATATATATAGTACTATATATAACCTATTACTATAGGTACATGGATTCACCGCCTGGGTAACTGTCTCTCCTGGCTTCACTGAAACATTTGTAGAAGTACTTTATCATGAAGACCAAAGCGATACTGCTATGGTTTACGTTCAGGCACACTCACGCTAAATGCTCGGAGGTAAATCCAAGTCATTTTGATACCAAATGATATTGGTAACATCTTTTAGTGAAGCGAGGAGAGACGGTTATGATGGTTTGATCCCCCAGACTGGTATAGTCTTTTAAGCCCTTTCTTGGGGTAGGTACCGAGGGTACTATCCATGCTGTTATGCAAATTTGCAAACCGTTGATTGGTCAATGGAAATCATCACAAATACGTCATCCCATGAGAGAGAGTTCGGCTGTTTTCAAAACCGCAGGCTGCAAACTGTTGTAATTTTCGCTCTAGGGACTGTTAATGTCACTTTATTACGTTTTTAAAAAATTTCAGGCGAGAAAGTAACCATGTAGATTCAGAATATGTGGTCAGTTTATCCAAATAACACCTGTTTGGAAATTTGCTCCGACGCTTTCAGACATGAGAGGAGCCGCTGGCCGGGTGAGAGAAGCCGCTGGCCGGGTGAGAGCAGCCGGTCATCTCAGCTGCTATCCCGGGGAGAACATGATCCGATTAACTGATCTGCAGCTCTTGGCTGATTTACCGCTGGCTCTAACGTCTCTGCAGCATTTTGACGCTACTCCGCTTAACTCCTCCTACTTTCCTGGCTCGCTTCACGGGTCTGTTGTGTATGGAGAAGCGTACCAGGCCGTCCTGTACCGTGCCGTGCCGGTCAATGGAGAAGCGCCATATTAAGAAAGTACGTCTTTCCAATCTGACTTAATATTAACCAAATATTAAGCGTCATTGCATTTGCACAAATACTCGTTTGACCCACCAGATATTCTCTTGATATTCGTTAGCAGAATTTGGAGCAGCTTCAGATGCTGACAAACTTCTAGCTGTCAACTCAGCCTGTGACTGATTTGGTCAATAAACGAGCATAGTGCACGGGCATCATAGCACGCGAGATCACTTGTTTCGCGGATGGTGGGCTGAGAAGGCAGTGGAGACGGCAGTGAAAATCATAGCCTAATCATTTAGTGCGCTTTTTGAAAATAATTAACCCCCCCCCCCCCCGCCGGATCTGCATGATTCACGTGGGTCATTATCGGAAAAAGGAATTCCGGATAAATATGTAAGAATCACATCCCTGATTACATTGTTTGGGCAGAACCCTGTGCTGCTAGAGAACTGGCGCTAAAAGAGGAACATGCGAGAGAAAAGATCTTCCAACCAAACAGTGTTTGGTGGAAGACCAAACAATCTCGCACCAACAGTTTCTGGTGTGAGACATCACAAGCCATATGTCGCTTTTCCACTATCGAGCCATGCCGTACCGGAACCCGTGCACATCCGTGCTTTTCGTGTTTCCACTGCCACCCGACCCGTACCGGGCCGCAGTACCCGTGCCGATTTTAGCTACCCTTTGCGACCAGGAACCAAGGGGTCCGACCCGTGCCGTTATGCAAATGAGTAGACGCTGATTGGTCACAAATACGTCATCCAATGAGAGAGAGCGCGTTCGGCTGCTTTCGAAACCGCAGGCTGCAAACTGTTGTAATGTCCGCTCTAGGGGCTGTGACTGGATGTCACTTTATTAAGTTTTGATATTTTTCCAGGCGAGAAAGTAACCATGTAGATTCAGAATATGTGATCAGTTTATCCAAATAACGCTTTTTGGGAAATTTGCTCCGACGTTTTCGGACGCGATGAGCCGCCGGTCGGGTGAGAGCAGCGGTCATCTCAGCTGCCAGCAGCCCGACTCCTGAGCTGATCGGCCGGTCAACGTCCGTCGTCATCCCAGGGGAGTGTGTGTGTGTCCGTCTTATCCCGGGGAGAACATGACCCATGAACTGATCTGCAGCTCTTGGCTGATTTACTGCTGGCTCTAGGCTGCGTTTCCCGAATGTACTTTAGCGCTACGTGTGTCGTGAAATCTCCCTTAAGCTACAGAGCTGTTTCCCGAATGTACCTTACGCGCGTGCGTGTTGTTGAGAAATAAAGGCCTTGTCGTTCCTCATCTGACCCCTAGGCCCAGTTAAAGACCTTTACTTTGTTTTTTCCCTGTCAGTCTCCTTTCCCCAGGCCCAAGCACTTAAGATCCATACATCATTTTCCGTACCACCATGTTCAAGTGAGGTAATGGTTAACACACTCTCCCTTTTTCTCTCTCTGCCCCAAGTTGAAG
>OMKN01069361.1:0-19374 GCA_900302345.1 Melanonus zugmayeri
CAAAACCCCCAGCTCCTTCAGAGCAGTGGCAGCTGCATCGACACTGTCAATGGACCTTCCACCGCTTAGCACTATTAGCATCTGTGGAACTCCTTCCAGACGCCTACTTCCGGCCGAGGCAGTGAAGACATTATCCCTCAAGTATTGGAGAGCTGCCCCAGTTTTAAGGGGTCTTCCGCCCTTGTGCCTCAGACCCCTGACGGTACCAAGGACCTCGCCCTGTGTTGTGTATGTGTTCAGATAGAATTGGACAGCTGGATCTCTGCTGTACTGAACAACTGAGACGCGATCTCTGTTGTCATCCACATTGAGCGTCTCCACAACTTTCTGGACAAAGTCACGCATTGCTGGGAATCCACTTTGAGTGCCATCAGATCCATCCAGCAAGAACACAACATCTCTTTTGGGCAGGCTGCGCTCAACTAGAAAATATGAATAATAGACAAAGATTAGGGGGCTGCATTTGCAGATGTGGTGGGAAAAGCACAAACAGAAGCTAATCCAATCTATTTCAATGGACTCATTTATAGCATTTTTGAAAATATATAGGCAATTAAATGTAGCTAACAAGACATGCATCTGGTGTCTTAAAAGGCACATGGAAATGTTCTAAGGGCCTTTTGGAGACGGTCAATAGCTTACCGATTACTGTGGGCGTCATTGGTGTGGCCCTCACTACGACTGTGCTCATGACAGAGGACAGTTGCTCTTGTATGTTGGGGAGGTCACTGAAGTCAGACACTGACAAAGCATATTTGGCTCAGAGAGATCTTTTGCAGTTCTCCACTGTCTGAGTTCCTTGTTCCAATTCCAAGGACGGCGATGCCCAGCTGTTTGAGAGCAGATGCTGGTGTATCTACACTGTCAGAAGACCTGCCACCATTTACAAGGATCAACAATTGTGGAACACCTTCTGGACGCCTGCTGCCGGAAGAGGCTGTAAACACGTTGTCTCGGACATACTGGAGGGCTGCCCCGGTATTGAGGGGTCTGCCTCCTTTGTGCCTCAGGCTTGTGACCGTGTCAAGAATATCTTGCTTTGTGGCATATGTGTTCAGATAGAAATGGGCCTCTGCATCTCTGCTGTACTGGACAACTGACACACGGTCGTTGTTTTCTCCCACATTAAGTTTCTCCACCACTCTGTGAACAAAATCACGCATGGCAGAGAATCCATTCTGTGTTCCATCAGAGCCATCCAGAAGGAATACCACATCCCTTTTTGTAGTTCTCTGGTCCACTGGGAGAATGTGAAAGACAGAACATAGATGCTGAATTTGAAACCGGCATGCAAGCTTTTGCCTCTGTGTTGACAATACTAGCAGGAACATAGCATTGCACAAAAAGGTACATGTTTTTGGTGGATTTAAGCAAACACTTTCTTACCTCTCACTGTAGGGGTCATGGGTTTCACCCCAACTACTACACGTCCGAGAGAGGAGGCAAATGGCTGCTGTACGTTAGGGAGGTCAGAGAAGTCAGACACATACTGGGCATAACTAGGATCAGAGGCGATTCTTTGAACCTCTGTGCTAGAATTTCTAGTTCCGATGCCCAGAATTAAGACCCCGTTATCTTTGAGGGCAGACGCTGGTGTATCTACGTTGTCACTAGATCGGCCTCCACTCAGCAGAATCAGTAGCTGAGGGATGCCCTCTTGGCGCCTACTTCCAGAGGGCGCCGTAAATACGTTGTCTCGGACATACTGGAGGGCTGCCCCGGTGTTGAGGGGTCTGCCTCCTCTGTGCCTCAGTCCTCTGACCGTGTCAAGAATATCTTCCTTTGTGGTGTATGTGTTCAGATAGAAATTGGCCTCTGCATCTCTGCTGTACTGGACAACTGACACACGGTCGTTGTTTTCTCCCACATTAAGTTTCTCCACCACTCTCTCAACAAAGTCACGCATGGCAGCGAATCCATTTCTTGTGTAATCAGAGCCATCCAGAAGGAATACTACATCCTTTCCGGCAACGCCATGGTCAACTGAGCACACGTAGAAAAACAAAACATCATTAAGCAAGGGGCATTTGTTTTCGGACCATACATTTATAGTGAACGACTGCAAATGCCTACGTTTGGCTACTGCCAGTCATTAAGCATGCAACCTTTTCCCTTTGAGCACATTGGCTTAGCTGACATAGCTTCACGTTATTCCTAAAAACATTATTTCAATTGTCACAAGTACAAATGACCACGCTCGCGAACATACCTAAAACTGTGGGAGATTCTGGAGTTACGTCAATGACCACTGATTCCATTGAGGACTGAAGTTGCTGTTGGACACTGGGAAGGTCATTGAACTCAACCACAGACAGAGCATGTTTGGGACCATGGGATATCTTCTGCAGTTCTCTGGTATCAGAGCTTCTGGTTCCAATGGCAAAGGTCAAAACCCCCAGCTCCTTCAGAGCAGTGGCAGCTGCATCGACACTGTCAATGGACCTTCCACCGCTTAGCACTATTAGCATCTGTGGAACTCCTTCCAGACGCCTACTTCCGGCCGAGGCAGTGAAGACATTATCCCTCAAGTATTGGAGAGCTGCCCCAGTTTTAAGGGGTCTTCCGCCCTTGTGCCTCAGACCCCTGACGGTACCAAGGACCTCGCCCAGTGTTGTGTATGTGTTCAGATAGAATTGGACAGCTGGCTCTCTGCTGTACTGAACAACTGAGACGCGATCTCTGTTGTCATCCATGTTGAGCATCTCCACAACTTTCTGGACAAAGTCACGCATTGCTGGGAATCCAGATCGAGTGCCATCAGATCCATCCAGCAAGAACACAACATCCCTTTTAGGCAGGATGCGCTCAACTGGAAAATATGAATAATAGTCAAAGATTAGGGGCTGTATTTGCAGATGTGGGAAAAACACAAACAGAAACTAATCCAATCTAATATATTTTTCCTTCAATCCCACATAATGTCTAAATTCTATTTCATTTCGTTTCAATTAAATTAATGCAGAAGGAATACAATATCCTTTCTGGCTTTTGTACGATTCACTAAATTATTAGATAATTTGTATTATATTAACAGACTTTGTTGATGATACTAAAGCATTACACAAAATGTTAGTATCTTACCAGATGCAGGTTCCTTTTGCCTACTAATTCTCCTGATGTGAGACATCAAGGTGTGTTGAATGCTGTCAAGATTGGCAGAGTCAGAGACTAAGAAAGCATAGTTTGGATCTGAAGAAATCCCCTGCATTTCAATCACATTGGTCATTCTTGATCCAATTGCAAATGTAATAACACCTGCAGTCTTAAGAGCACTTGCTGGTCCTCGAGGAGAGTCTCTGGATCTACCACCAGAAAGTAGGATAAGTATTTGCTTGGCTCCCTCATGTTGTCGGCTACCAGCTTTTGAAACAAATATATTGTTTCTCACAAACTGTAGAGCAGTTCCAATGTACTGTGACTTTCCGCCTTTTGGCTTTAGGTTTGTGATGTATGTAAGGACGTCACCTCTATTTTGGTAAGTATTCAGGTAGAAGTTAACTTCTGCATTGTTACTATATTGTACAACAGCAACTTTATCCTTCCCTTGGTCCAGGTCAAGGCCTCCCATGAATTTGGCAACAAAGTCACGCATAGCCATAAATCTATTCTTAGCGTCATCAGACCCATCAAGAAGGAAAACGATATCCCTTTTCACACTGGGACCTGAAACTAAGACACAGGTTCCAAAATTAATGTTATTTTCTCACATTTGTCATGTTTTTACATTCCCAGCTTACAAAAATAAAACAACAATATATTGTATTTCACTCACCTACAACTGGGATCGTCGAACCTTTGTGAAATGCAACTTCAGATAACAACTTTTGCCGTACAACAGAAAAGTCAGAAGTCTCTTTGATTAGATATGCATCTCTGGGACTGTGTGCTAAACTCTGCATCTCCAACCAATCTGCATTTCCCACTCCAACACTGAAAAGCACCACTCCAGCATTTTTCAAACTTTCTAAAGGAACCTGGACATCATCTTGTGACTTTCTGCCATTTAAAAGTATCAGTATCTGAGGAATTCCTGCCAGAGCTCTGCTTCCAGCAGAGGATGTAAAGACATTCCTTACCAAATAATCAAGGGCTGCTCCTGTGTTCACATGCCTGCCTCCTTTTAATTTCAAATTGCTTACATATTTTAAGATGTCCCTTTTTAATGAGTATGTATTCAGATAAAAGGCTGGAGTGGGTTCATCGCTGTATTGAATCATAGCAACCTGCGCCTTGTTTGGCCCAATGTCTATTTGTTCAACAAATTCCTTGAGAAAAGATTGAATTCCCTTGGCACTTTGTTGCATATCATCAGATCCATCAAGGAGAAACACAATATCAGCATTTAGTAGTTCTACATTAGCAACTTCAGAAGTGTCTGCAATGGATAAAAAAACAACAATTAAATACAATACAAGAGGTTCAATATATGCATAAGGTACTATCTGACAATTATCAGTTTTATATGTAAATCCATGCTTGAAAGAGTTTGCTCTAAAGTCATTAATGAATATAGTTGATATACAGTCTGTTTATATCTGCTTCTTACCCGTAAGAGTTGGGATTTCTGTTGTTTCCTGGGCACCACTCATTATAGCTTTCACAAGAGAATGTATGGTATCTAGATTTTTAAAATTGATGACGGAAAAAGAATGCGATGGTGTGAAAGAGATGGTTTGCAGTTCCAACGTATCAGCATTCGTTGTTCCTACACTAATGGTCTTAATTCCACTGTCTCTGAGTGACTGTGCCGGCCCTCTAACATCATCCCCTGATCTTCCACCAGTAAACACAAACAGATATTGAGGCACACTCTCAGCACGTCTGCCCCCAACTGAAGCAGAAAATACATTATCTCTGACAAATTCCAGGGCCTTGCCAGTGTTGAGGGGCCTTCCCAACTTGTGCCTGATAGTTCTTATAGAATTCAGCACATCATTTTTTATAGAGTAGGAATTCAAATAGAAATTGGCTGTGGCATCACGGCTATATTGAACCAAAGCAACGCGGTCATAGTTTGCCTCCACTTTCATGTTCTCAACAATTTTTTCCATCAAGCCACGAATTCCCTCAAAGCCATTTCTAGCATCATAGGAGCCATCAATAAGAAACACTACATCCGTTTTCTCTGAATCTGCAAACAAAGATACCAGAAATAAAGTAGTGAATAAGAAATAATAATATGAAAAGAACTAAATACATTATTCAGGTATTATTAAGGATTAACACAGTAACGTTTTAAGCAAGGGAAACCTTACCAAAACTCTTCATGGGATCAGTGTGCTCTGTTTTAACAGAAACCTCACTAACCAATGACAAAATATCACGATGAATGGTCGAAAGCTCGCCATAGTCGTCGATTTTGAGGGCATAGTTAGGTTTGTGAGACATTGTCTGTAGTTCCAGGGTGTCTGCATCAGTTGTTCCAACCCCAATTAAAATGACACCCATTTCTTTGAGCTGTTTGAGGGGGACTCTAATGTCATCTCCAGATCTCCCACCGCTCAGTAGTATTAGTATTTGTGAAACTCCTTCAAGACGTCTACTTCCAAAGGCAGGAGTAAAGACGTTGTCCTCCACATGTTGGAGAGCCGCTCCCAGGTTGTGTGGATAACCTCCTTTGTGAATTAAGCCTGTTATTGCAGTGACAATCTCACTTTTTGTTGAGTGTGTGTTCAAATTGAAATTTGTTTCTGCTGTGTCACTGTATTGGACCACAGCCACACGGTCTTTGTTTTCCTCCAAATTCAAGGTCACCACAATTCCCTGCACAAAGTCTTTGATATCTATGAATTTTCTCTGGGAATCATCAGAGCCATCAACTAAAAATACAATGTCTCTCTTGCTGTTATCTGTTGTAACAAAGGTAATCACACAAACATTTAGATTAATATTAAGAGCAGTATTAAAAGCTGAAAAAAATGTTTTTTCAATACATCAAGTGCAAGATGTGATTGGTCTTACCATATAGAGTTGGCACATTAGTTGTTACTTTAGCCATCTCAATGACCGAGAATAATTGTGCATTCATGTATGCAAGGTCAGTTAAATCTGCTGCAAAATATACATGACTGGGTTCATGTGAAATACTTAAAAGCTCAGTAGCATCAGCATGCATCACTCCCAACGCATAGGATACCACATTCATTTCTTTCAGGTTTTTTACGGCATTTCTAACATCATCACTGGACTGGCCTCCAGTCAACAGAATCAGTATCTGAGGGATGCCCTGTTGGTGCCTGCTCCCAGAGGAAACCGTGAAGACATTGTCTCTCACGTACTGGAGAGCTGCTCCTGTGTTGAGTGGACTTCCTCCTTTATGCCACAAAGATTGTATGGCATTAGCAACCTCCTGTTGTGTTTTATGGGTGTTCAGATAAAATTGGACAGCTGGGTCTTCGCTGTACTGAACCAATGCTATGCGATCTCTGTTTTCATCTACGTTGAATTTTCCCACCATTCTCTGAACAAAACCACGCATTGCCTCAAATGCATTCTGTACGTCATCCGAGCCATCCAGTAAAAACACAACATCCCGTTGGATGGATTCCCGTTTGTCTGTGGATGCTATTTCACAGAATGAATATGTGCTTAATTAGGTTGCACATTATATCTTCACTTGCATTACACCATAAAACAATCTTGCACATAACACATTGGTTGGGAAAGTGGGTGAAATACAGAAAATACATTTAATCTTACCTAATCCAGTCTGTGGTATAGATTTTGGTTGACGAGGCACTCTTTTCACAAATGACACAAGTTGTTGATGGATGCTCACCAGGTCATTAAATAGAGGCACAGTTAAAGCATAGGAAGGGGTATGTGCGATCATTTGGAGCTCTAGTAAATCTGAATTTCTTGAGCCTATGCTGAACAGAATAACCTGTTCCTGTTTCAAGGCTGTGGCAGCACTTGCAACCTCATCTCGAGATCTTCCCCCACTCAAAACAACCAGAATCTGGGGGACACCTGCATGGCGTCGACTCCCAGAGGACTCAATGAAGACATTTCTCCTCACATAGTCAAGTGCTGCCCCAGTATTCAGGGGCATGCCTCCTTTATGCTGTATATGCCGGATGGCTGTAAGAACATCCTGTATTTCTGTATATGTGTTGAGATTAAAATGGGTCTGTGGATCGCTGCTGTATTGGACCACAGAAACACGGTCTGTGTTCTCTTTAACATCCAATGCCTCCACAACTTTTTGGACAAAGCTGCGCATTTCAGGGAAGTTACTTCTAGTGTTATCTGACCCATCCAATAGGAACACTACATCCTTTTGTGTTGCATTTAATTCAACTAGGAGAAATGGGAAATACATTTTTAAAACAAATCACACACTTAGGATATATGAATGATATTTCAATGAAAAAATAATTTTTTTTTCATTGCAGTGCTAAAAATGTCATGCACATCAAACATTTAAAGAGTCTAGCAATCATTGCATGCAAACATTGGAAATGTAGTCTTAAATGACAAAACATTTAAGGGCATTTGGCTATGAAGAAATCCATGTACACTACCACATTTAAACTGTGTTAAGGAAGTGCATTCACTGGCTATGAATGAAAAAGGAAAGATATACTGTAATTAGATGAAACAGAAGAATCTGGTGTAAAAAGTCATCAATGATCTGATTATCATTGGCTCAAGAAAGAGCTAAACCTATGAGTGGGAACAAACATGCTCCATGAAATCAAGCAGACAGTTTAAAAGATGCAGAACGCATCAAGTGAGACTGTTTGTGTGAAACAAAACAAATGTACTCAATTTCATCAAAAGATGATAGTTTAATTGGAATTCATAAGGAGAATACCATCTACACATACAGCTGGCGTCACGCAAGATCACATTGATTCACAGCATGGAATCAATTAAACTTCTTACCTACAATAGTAGGTGGTTCAATTCCCATTTTTGACTGGACAAAAGCAAGGATCTCTGGCTGAATAGACAAGAGTTCACCAAAGACTGGTAAGTTAAAAAGAAATCTGGAGGAGTATGCGATTTCCTGAAGGTCTTCAACTTTTGTGTTTTTCATTCCGATGGCAAAAGAGAGAACACCAAGGTGCTTCAGACTGTTTGCAGTGACTGTGACATCATCATTGGACTGGCCTCCAGTAAGTAAAAACAGAATCTGGGGGACCCCCTCCAAACGTCTACTTCCAGAAGAAGCGGTGAAAACGTTATCCTGAACAAACTGAATTGCTGTGCCAGTGTTGCGAGGTGTACCCCCTTTATGGCGAAGACTTCTTACAGCGTGAATTATAGCTCTTTTGGATTTATGTGTTAGCAAATTAAAATATACTCTGATGTCGTCACTATACTGAACAACAGCCACACGAATGTTATCCCCATCAAAGTCTAGTCCTTCTGCCATTCTTCTGATGAACTCTCGAATGGCCGGCAATCCATTTCTGGAGTCTTCAGAACTGTCAAGGAGGAACACTATGTCCCTTTTTTTTCCTGCTGTATCAACTAGAAACACATGGAATACAAGGACCTGATGATGACTACAAACTTGTGACAAAGAAACAAACTGCCAAAAATGTTACTCAGAAGTTGTAGAAGAAGTACATGCATGCTGTTTTAGCAGCATGAATGACAAGTACGATGAGAAGCATAAATAAATTGCGCCAATTTATGGATTCAACCTTCTGCTTTAAAGTATCTGTTAAAGCAGATCTGTTAAGGTACTATCTTTTTGACAAAAAGATGATTTGTCAAAAAAATTATTAACCGACTATCAGCTGAAAATAACAAAGTTCTGGAAAAAGTGCCAAAACATCTTGATATATAGAGGACATTTAGGAAAGTTGAAAGAAGAAGTTGAAAGAAAGGTTTGTACAACAATATCCTGGAAAGAATATTGAAGTCCTATTAAAGCATTTTTACCATATGTATAGGCTATATAAGGTTTTTCTTACCTATTAAGCTTGGGATTCCTGGATATTCCTTTGTGACTTTTGACACATGTAGTTTACCAACAAGCTGTGGTTGAAGTGAGGGCAACTCAGAGAAGTCATTCACTTTGTATGCGAAATCTGGTTGGAAAGCAATTGTTTCCAACTCGGGGAGACTGGCATCTCCCACTCCAATACCAAGTAGTAAGATTTCCCGATCTTTAAGAGCCACAGCGGGACCATTTACATCATCTCTGGATTGTTCACTAGTTAGAAGAACTAGTAACTGGGGCACGCCCTCAAGCGTTCTACTTCCTGTCGAGGAGGTGAAGATATTGTGCCTGACAAACTGAAGAGCTGCCCCAGTATTCAAGATCTTTCCACCCTTGTGTGTTAAACGATCTATGGCATTCATGACATCATCCTTGGTTCTGTGAGAACTCAGGTAGAAATTGACTTCAGGTCTATTGGCATACTGCACAACAGATACCCTTACTTTGTTCTCATCCACAGGGAGCCTCTCAACTATACTCTTTACAAAATGCTGTACTTCTGGAAATCCACTTTTTGTACCATCAGTGCCATCCAGTAGGAACACAATATCACTTTTTACAGCATCCCCATGTACTAAGACACAACAAATGAAAGGAATTTTAAGGCACATTTTCTTATAGCACCAATATCATCACATTTCACATCACATTTTTAAAATAAATAGTGACAGGTTTTGCTTACCTTGCTCAAGGACAATTTGAAGCTGCTCTTTGGGGAGGCTCACGTAGTTGTTGAGCTTTTGTTGGACAGAGCCCAGTTCACTGAATTCTTTCACTTTGAAGGCAAAGGACGGGTTGTGTGAGATCTCCTCGATCTGCTTCGGGTCTGCGTCCTTGACACCAACACCAAATGGCACCACTCCCCCGGTCTTCAGTGCAACAGCGGATTCTTTCACGTTATCCCTGGACCTGCCTCCAGTCAAGACAATCAGAAATTGTGGGACATTTTGCGGTGCCCTGCTGCCATTACTTTCAGACAAGATGGTCTCCTTCATGAATTTCAGGGCAGATCCTGTGTTCAGACTACGCCCACCAGCGAGTCTCATGTCATTAACAGCTCTTATCACCTCATCTTTGGTTTGGTAGGTGTTAAGGTAGAAAACAGATGTTGGCGTCTCACTATGCTGAACCACTGAAATCCGCACTCTATCAATTCCAATATCAAGTGGCTGGATGACTTTAAGGATAAAATCCTGGATGTAGGGGAAATCTGCTCGAACATTGTCTGAGCCATCAATGAGGAAAGCCACATCCCTCTCAGCGCCTGTAATAACTAGATAAAAGAAAAAAATAAGAAGAAATTATTTACACTTACAATTACACAAAATATTTTCTCACTGTCCAAAACAGTATCTTAATATGGTATGATAAACCACAGCATGAACAAATACAATTTTATTTGGATTATAGTTATTTTAATAACATTAAAATAATAGAGAAAAGAGAGCTCACCGGTTTCTGTGATTTCTGGGTCAGTCGTTGTCACATCGGTGTCACCAACCACCGTTATCAATGGCTGCATGATTTGGTCAACGAGTCCTGGCATGTCAGGGAAGTTTTCCGTATGGAAGGCCAATTCTCGAACAAAGGCAACTGACTGGAGTAACTGTGGATCTGCCTGTCCAGTACTGACTGTGTAGGTCAAAACTCCAGCCAGAGCCAACCTATCTGCAACCTTTTTAACCTCATCCTGGGCAGGTCCACCTGTGATCAGAACCAACGCCTGTGGGACATTCTGTCTCCTCCTGGACCCAGTTGAGGACTGGAACATGTTGGACAGAGCATAACTCATGGCGACTCCCGTGTTTAAAACTGATCCCCCGGTCACCCTCATTTGGGAGATACTGTTCAGAACGTCCTGGTTGTTTTGGTGAGTGTTCAGGTAGAATTCAATTTTGGGACGTTCAGAGAACTGCATGAGGCCAATCTGGACTCGGTCTGGCCGCACATCCAGCTTGTTGACCACGTTGGTGATGAACTGGCGCACGTAGGGGAGGTTTTGGTTCCCAACGTAGCTGGAGCCATCCACAAGGAAGACAATGTCTCGAACCACTTTAGGTGCCTGAATAGTGGTTATCTCCAATTCTGAGGAACAGCAGAGAGAGAAAACATATTACAAGTTCCATAGAAGCTACCTCAGGACTGTATTACTGTAGTATTAGTTTTATCAAATAAAGCTACATAACAATCAATTTATCGTGGATATGTGTAAATGCTTATATATGTTATGAAATATAACTTGTATAAGCATTACCGGGTCCTTCTGTCACCACTATCCCACTGAGAGTGGAGAGGGGAGAGACGATCTGCCTGGGGTTGCGGAGAAGAAAACGGAAGTCATTCATCATGAAGACCAGGGTGTCATCGAAAGCAATCCGCTTCAGTTCAGCCTCATCAGCAGCCTTGGATCCCGCAGCCAAGGTCAGAACACCCATTTGCTGAAGTGCTAGGGCAGGGGCGTCCACGCCATCGCTGGACTTCTTACTGGTCATTACCAGCAGAAGCTGTGGTACCCCCTGCGAAATGCGACTGCCCTTGTCAGCTCGAAACATGTTGGTCCTCACAAAGTCCAGGGCAGCTCCGATGTTCACTATCTTGCCCGGTCTCGGTTTGATTCTGCCCAGCGCCGCAGAGATTTCCTCGCGGGATCCATGAGTGTTGAGATCCATCTCAAGCCGGCCAACGTTGCTGAACTGGGCCACACCGATCTGCACCTCGTCTGGTCCGATTGGTATCTGGTCAACGAAGCGTTTGATGAACTCACGCATGGAGTTGATGATTGTGGCACCCATTGTGCTGTCAAGGAGGAAAATGATGTCCCTTTTGCCTACTACAAAGGCTGAAAGAGAAGAAAGCAAAAAAAAGACATAATATGAGGGTCATTGTAAAGATTAACGCTAACCCTATTTGTAAGATTTTTAACTGAAATCTATCACATTTGCATACAGTCAAATATTATGTACTAAAGAAAATGTGTTTTTTAAATCATCAGCCTCATACTATAATTGCCTAAGTTGTATTTTGGCCAAATTCTATGTACCATTTGCCTAAGCCACTTTTCTTTGTTATGCAATCATTTTTTAAATATTTGTATTTTTGCAAGCTTGTTCACATATCTGTTCAAACATATCTGTTAAAGTTTTAATAAAATGTTCTTATGTGTTTGCTGTAGAAAGTGTTTTTTCTTGTTTACCGAAAAAGTGAAAAAACGACTTAGGCAATTATGGTATGAGGCTGACGATATGTTGCATTAAATATCAGATTTTACTTATTTGCTTAGCTCATTTTGGAATGCAGTGCTTATTCATTGTAACTTTTGTATAAAGAAAAATGCATTAGTGTCATAGTTCTCCATTACTACCGATACCACAGTTTGTATATTTATATTATTCCCATTTTTTACTGCAAACACTTTTTTCTCTCTGGAAACCTCCAACCCAGCCACTGTTTTCCTACCTGAGTCAGGAGAAGTACGAAGAAAACGGCTGGAGCATTTACAAACCCTTAGAAGAGTTCAGGCGGCAAGTAAGTAGAATGGCGGCAACTAAGTCTCCTATACTAGCAGCTGTAAGAAGTAAGTAGAACATTTAGACTCCTATACTAGCAGCTGTGAGAAGTAGAGCATTTAGTCTCCTATACTAGCAGCTGTGAGAAGTAGAGCATTTAGCCTCCTATACTAGCAGCTGTAAGAAGTAAGTAGAACATTTAGCCTCCTATACTGTTGGCCTCTTGGTGCTCAAGCCAAAGCATCATCCAAATAAAGGAATACTCCGACCGTTGACCCTAGTCATACGAGAAGCACTGTACCATTTATTTCCCCAATCAGCCCAGTGCTCGATGAGACCGGTTAGCTCCTTCAGTGAAGTGAGAGTAAAATACAATCTTACAATCCTTGGTGAACAGTGAATCTAAATTTTTTTTAAATGACGTGAGTGTGACGCCACAAAGTGACGAAAGATAAACAAACTCCAAATGTAGCTCTAAAACAAGATGTCACCCCATTCCTCTGCATGTGACCAAGATGTCTTCTGAATCACATATGATGCTTCTGGTTTTCCCCCCACCCAGGGCTTACCCAATGACAGGTGGCGGATCACCTTCATCAACAAGAACTATGAGCTGTGTGACACGTATCCTACCATCCTGGCGGTGCCCTACCGGGCCACGGAGGAGGACCTCCGACGAGTGTCGGCTTTCAGATCAAGAGGACGCATACCTGTAAGTGTCTGGATGGGGATCAGTATATTTGACTAGTTATCATCTGGTTATTTGTTGTGTATTCTACCATTGTGTGTTGTCAGGTGCTGTCGTGGATCCAGAGGGATAACCAGGCAGCCATCTCACGCTGCAGCCAGCCGCTGGTGGGCATGTCAGGCAAGAGGAACAAGGACGACGAGCGATACCTGGAGCTCCTGCGTGAGGCCAACGGCACCACCAAGCTCACCATCTTCGATGCTCGGCCCAGTGTCAACGCTGTGGCAAACAAGGTCAGGACTCATTGTGTTTACCTGTTCTTCTATAGTGAGACTATTGATGAGACTAAACTGTGGCTACCTTTAACATGCTAATCCTTCTGATGGATTGGAGCTGAGCTCTAATAGCAACATTTAGAACACTTGACACACACACACACAAAATATTCTAGATAAGCTGTGAGGATTAGGTTAAAGTAGTGAAGTCCCTACGTTTTTAAACCTGCACATGTCTTTCAATACTCTCCCTACTCTAAAGTGTGTTTCTATCTCCATGTCGCTGGTCCCCAGGCTACAGTGTGTTTCTATCCCCATGTCTCTGGTCCCCAGGCTACAGTGTGTTTCTATCTTCATGTCTCTGGTCCCCAGGCTACAGGAGGAGGCTATGAGGGTGATGAGTACCAGAATGCAGAGCTCATCTTTCTGGACATTCACAACATCCACGTGATGCGGGAGTCCCTGAAGAAGCTCAAAGATATCGTCTACCCCAACGTTGAGGAGTCCCACTGGCTGTCTAGCCTGGAGTCCACCCACTGGTTGGAACACATTAAGGTGAGAACGAGACCTTGTTTTTAAACAGGCTTTATACTCGCATGCGTTTTTATGCGTGTAGTGTGTATTTTGTTTGCTCCAAATGGTATGTCAGAAGCAATGTTTCTGCAAACGTTTAAATCACCACTCCAAGCTCCCGAGCACCGCCCATCTGGCTCGTAAAGTAGAAGATTTACAGCTCCATTTTAACCCTGATTTACTCTGACCACTGTACTAGCCTTCACAAAATAGGACGGGTCACTCTGGACAGTCGGCACATGTTGTCTTGTAGAGTTTGGGGGTTCAGGATTCACATCTGTAGCCTCCTGATCAAGCTTGTGACCAGGCGGAGCTGTCCCGATTCCAGTCATAAAAAACATGTTTTATTTGCTCGTAATTGGAACGATCTGAACGTGAGCCTGTAGTTAATGACAGTGTTCGTAACGAGCGTGCTTCTTGTAAATCAAGATCATTTGATCGGCTGAACACAGGTTATTAGCTAAAGAGAATGCGCACATTCAACAATTTAACATTCACAAATGTAATCTAACAAGCATTTAACAACAAGAGTAACACGCATGTAACAAGAGTAACGAGCATGTAACAACAAGAGTTATGTATTTCATAACTGTGCACAGCAACAGCAATCTTTTTCACGTCATGTTATCTACACAAACTATATGTCATATGAAAGCTGAGACTCCACTGATTCCAACTATCCAAACCATATCACTGAACAAAACTGGCTGAACAACGAGCCCTTGTAGTTGTCACAATATCACGTGGTATGGCTTCAAGGCTCTGGTAGATCACTGTGTAGTAAAGTAGAGCGCACATCACATGGTATGTCTTCAAGGCTCTGGTAGATCACTATAAAGTAGTAGCTTGACTCTCTGTTTTTTTCCAGTTGGTATTAGCTGGAGCTATCCGTGTAGCAGACAAGGTGTCCAGTGGAAAGTCAGTGGTGTTACATTGTAGTGACGGCTGGGACCGCACAGCTCAGCTCAGCTCCCTGGCCATGCTCATGTTGGACAGCCACTATCGCACTCTCAGAGGATTTGAGGTTTGTAACACGTTTTACCAACTTTCCGAGTTCGGAACATAGTGCTCCCATTGAAAACTGAGGTAGAATGCAAACGTTATGTTTTACCAACTTTTTGGAACAAATTGTTGGGTTATTCCCATGATCTGCGTGGATGTCAGTATGTCACTTTTGTTTATTTGGCACGAAACATATTTAAATCCACAAAATAACCATATACTGTAGGTCAATGTTTTTACTCAACTTCAAATATTGCTTGTCTCTTCTACTCTTCTTTGCTCCTTGAAACTCTGAATTATGGATTAGCCATAATTGAAGTCAAAGTTTTTGCAAAACATTGACCAAAACCTGCCGGCTGAGATAAGGATGTCCTTTGGATGATCTTTGGCATGGTTGTTATAGTTTTGAAAGTTTATTTTTATTTATTTAATTTCCTATATTTGATTTATATTTCATTTTGGGTTTAGATAGTTGTAAGAGTGCATAAGTAGTTTTAGTTTTGTTTGTATTTTATGAAAATTATTAGTTTCAGTTTAGTTTGTTTTAGTATTATTATTATTATTTTTTTTTTTCAATATTATTTGAAAAAGATGTACATTCAAATGAGTTTCCACGGCGTTCTAGACTGTGGTCGTTCTCAAAGACCCACTCCTGGTAATCATTCAGTAGGTGAGCAGAGATGATTGTAACAATTTTCATCATGTGTCATCAAAAAGATCATCAAAAACTCCATGCCACCATGTAATTAGATTCCATGCCATAGTTCTCGATACCTATAGTTAAAAAAAAGAATACTTGTGTAGTAGCCTAGAAATGAATGTATCTGTTATTTGCACGTCCACCGCACACACAACCACCACACAGTGGTGTACACATCGGACATCGATGGGCTTGCAATGAAAATATGAAAACGAATGTTTAATTTCATAATTCATAATCATTTTTGTTCGTTTTGCACTATATATTGTCGTTTTTTAATTTTTTAATTTTAGTTAACAATATTTTTCCATTGCTAGTTTTTGTTTGTGCCAAATTCAGAAAGTAGGTAAAACGTAAAATGTGCATTCTACCTCAAACCTTACATTAGTTGTAGACTGGGTCAATTTAAAAAAAGTCAGAAGGCAAATCGTGTTAATTTATGGCATATATGATTTTTAGGGGTATTGAGGGAATGCCGAGTTCAAATCTGCTGTATGCCCAGCTAAAAAATGGCCAATAATGCCTCATAATTGAGAAATCCAAGATGTCCTCCACCACCGGGCTCTTTTTGACTAAACAAGAAGAAAAAGAAAAAGCACCTGAAATGTGCTTTTGTAGGTTTTCATATATGGGGAATCCAATGCCATATTCTGATTTGAGATAAAATGTGAAGAAACAGCTTGAAACTCATATTTCGTGAAAATGAACGTCTTTAGTTATAAATAATTTGTCAACCAAATAAGATCCAGAAGCAGATTGATCCTAGGTCTATGATTTCCTTACTAAACATTTTCAAATATGTATTTGCATACAGCAGAGTTAAATTCAGTACCCCTACAAACCTTATATGCGATCAATTAACAGGATTTGCCTTCAATATTAATGGGTAACCCTTTTGTAGGTTCATATATGGGGAATACAATGACACATTCATTTTTGAAATAAAAAGGTGAAGAAACTCTTGAAATATTTATTGCAATATTTATTTAACTACTTAACATATCTGCTGTCAAATCGTAATTTACAGTCCTTCATAGTGTGTACAGGTAGATGTGTGCACATTAACTTATTCCCAGTCATCATCAGTGTTCCAGCAGGTGTTGCCAAGTTCCCTGCAGCATTGGCTGAGGCATCCCTTCATACAACCACATGAGGTGATCTCCCTGCAAGCTTTCGGAATATGTGGCAGAGAGAGTAGCCGTGGCACTAACTGACCATCCAGGTGCATCCATCCCATTTTGGTCACTGGAGGAAGATCAGGATGTGGCAAGTGAGCTTGGTTCTAGACAAGTGCTTGATAGTGTGAACACATGATGTGAAACTTTGCTGCATCTGAGGTTGTTGGCAGAGTCGCTTGTGCACGACCTATACAAAACAACTTGACTCTTGCTTCATTGCATGTATCAACCTCGGGCACACCATATATCTTACAGATGATTGCGATTTTTATTTTAGACCAATATTGCGATTGCGATTTAGTATGCAATTTTTGGAAGTTCCTTATCTTCTGTATTATTCACTAAACACTAGCAATAAATCATTCTATAGTATGACCAACACAATATTGGATACAGTCAACATATAAACTGCTCTTTCCTGTAGGCCAGGCCTACGTTTTATGATGAAATGAGATTAATTGATGCATGAATTGATATGAATAACATATCTTTATTTAACTATTGAATTGTAAAAAGAAAATCCTGACTGAATGCGATGCGAGCGTCAGCAACCAAATCAGTTTGATTGATTTGTTTTCTATTGAATGTCCTGACTGGCCGCGAGTGAAAGTGAGTTAGAGTTTAGTTCATGGCAACAGAATTGCATATTTAACAGATTCAGTTAAAGGACAGAGAGCGTCCAATGTGACGCGATATAGCATATCATGGCAAGTTGTTTTCATCTACTGCTCTCACTCGCATGTCACGTGAGCGTAGGGTAGCGTGTGTACGTGAACCCCACGTGGCCAGGTGTTTCCGGCCCTCTGATTGGTTAGATTGTGTAACAAAAAAAAAATACACAGCCTTTGCGATTTGAAAATTGATACATGCAATGAAGCAACAGTCAAGTTGTTTTGTATAGGTCGTGCACAAGTGACTGCCACCAACCTCAGATGCAGCAAAGTTTCATATCATGCATTCACACTATCAAGCACTTGTCTAGAACCAAGCTCACTTGCCACATCCTGATCTTCCTCCAGTGACCAAAATGGGATGGATACACCTGGATGGTCAGTTAGTGCCACGGCTACTCTCTCTGCCACCTATTCCGAAAGCTTGCAAAGTAAGTTAATGTGCGCACATCTACCTGTACACACTATGAAGGACTGTAAATAACAATTTGACAGCAGATATGTTAAGTAGTTAAATAAATAAAACCAGCATTTTTGCAATAAATATTGGGAGGAATGGCCTGCCCGAACTTAACCCGAGCAGTGTTTTGTTATTGGACTTCTGTGTTGGCCATGGATTGTCCATAACAAACACCATGTTCAAGCATAGGGTGGCTCATAAGTGTACCTGGTACCAGACCACCCTAGGCCAAAGATCAATGATCGACTTTGTTGTCGTATCATCTGATCTGCGGCCGTATGTCTTGGACACTCGGGTGAAGAGAGGAGCAGAGCTGTCAACCGATCACCACCTGGTGGCGAGTTGGATCAGGTGGCCGGGGAGGCTGCCAGACAGACCCAGTAAACCCAAACGTGTAGTGTGGGTGAACTGGGAATGTCTGGCGGAGGCCCCCGCCCGCAGGGCCTTCAACTCCTACCTCCGGAAGAATTTCTGGGGCTGGAGGCTGGGGACATGGAGTCCGAGTGGGCCATGTTCAAAGCCTCCATTGCAGAGGCGGCAGCCAGGAGCTGTGGCCAGAAGGCCATCGGTGCCTGTCGTGGCGGCAACCCTTGGACCCAGTGGTGGACACCGGCAGTGAGGGAGGCCATCAAGCTGCTGACAGGTACCGGGGGGCCAGAAGGGCTGCGGCTTCAGCAGTCGCTGAAGCAAAAACCCGGGTGTGGGAGGAGTTCAGGGAGGCTATGGAGAAGGACTTACGGTTGGCCTCGAGGTGGTTCTGGCAAACCATCCGACCACTCAGAAAAGGAAGGCAGGGCTTCTCTCAGGCTGTGTTCAGCAGGGGAGAAGAACTGCTGACCCGGACTGGGGATGTTGTCGGACGGTGGAAAGAGCACTTCGAGGAGCTTCTGAATCCGACCAACACGTCCTCTGTGGAAGAGGCAGAGCCCGAAGACTCAGAGAAAGCTTCAACCATATCTCTGGCAGAAGTTGCTGAGGTAGTCAAAAAGCTCCTCGGTGGCAAGTTGCCGGGTGTGGATGAGATTCGCCCTGAGATGCTGAAGGCGCTGGACATTGTTGGGCTGTCCTGGCTGACACGCCTCTTCAGTGTCGCGTGGAGGTTGGGAACAGTACCTGCGGAGTGGCAAACCGGGGTGGTGGTCCCCATCTTCAAGAAGGGGGAC
Source organism: Melanonus zugmayeri (assembly GCA_900302345.1). Classification (NCBI taxonomy): domain Eukaryota; kingdom Metazoa; phylum Chordata; class Actinopteri; order Gadiformes; family Melanonidae; genus Melanonus; species Melanonus zugmayeri. The sequence continues at coordinate 19,173 of OMKN01069361.1, forward strand.
CGGAGGGTGTGCTCCAATTACCGGGGTATCACACTTCTCAGCCTCCCCGGGAAAGTTTACTCGAGGGTGCTGGAAAGGAGGCTCCGACCGATCGTCGAACCTCGGATTCAGGAGGAGCAATGTGGCTTCCGCCCTGGCCGCGGAACAGTGGACCAGCTCTTTACCCTGGCGGGGTTGCTCGGGGGGTCATGGGAGTTTGCCC
>OMKN01069364.1:6333-26249 GCA_900302345.1 Melanonus zugmayeri
GCTATGCATATGATAATTACTATTACCTATATACTGTACTATAATGTATACAGTGACATTACACTATGCAGAAGGATTATCATGCAAAGTTGTTTGGTTCCTTTAATTCAATGCATCTCTTTTATTTTTATTTACAGGTGGAGCTGTAGAGAAAAAAAATGTGTTACCCCTTTAGTCTGTGGCCTAATGTTCGAACGTTTTAGTCAACAGAGCGCAAAAAAAGCAAGGTTTGGGATTTCGTCACAAAGCACCTCGGTGGGGAAGCCATTGCACTAGGAAAACGTACTACCTCGTTCTTACCTTTTTAAATACAGTTTGACTCAATGTTGCAGTAGCAATATGTTCTTATCTGCCATTTTGTTAATAAAAAACATTTTTCATTGTCAGAATTGTGACTGTCACGATTTCTTTTAACCAAACTTGAGGCATCATGAATTAACAAAACTTATATGGAGCTGCAAGTTACAGTTTAATATTTCAGCACACGGTGAATTTTTTTTCATTTTTCAAAACGAATAATATCGGCCTGATAAATCTGTTATCAGCCGGCGCTCTCTAAATGTCGAAATTGGTATCATATCGGTGAACCCATTATCGGTGGGGCTCTCCTTGTGAGCACACAGCTGCCAGCGCTGTGTGCTTTTCCTTCTTTCTCTCGAAGGAAGCCTCTGTTCCCTCTTCCCGTGGAACAGTCGGTTCAGCCATAATGACCGTCCGCCGTCGGTGTATGAATGTGTGTATGAATGGGTGAATGTGAGGGGATAATTGTAAAGAGCTTTGAGCGGTCAATGCGGTCCATTTTCCATTTGTAATAATATCAATTGCCTATTCAAAAAGATGCCATTGTCAGCAACTGTACAAGAATAGGCCTATCTTATTCATACATTCTGTTTCCAAAGGGAAGAACTGAAGTTTCCCTTTCAAAGGACTTTATGCAAAGATGTGAATTGTGTCTCAATATCGCACACCTGCATGCAATATCAGTCTGACTGTATTATGCCATTTGAGGTCATTTAGTTTCAGATTGGCTTGCTGGCCCCAGGGGGAGGATGAATCCCACTCGTCCATTAGAGATCTCACTGAGGAGGCTTCACAAGACGCTTACGTAAGAGCTGGCTGTGTCAGCCCAAATAAGAAAGCGTAACGTTGCGGTGGAAAAAAACTTTATTCCTCCTCCGAGTCTCATTTGCTACTGTATGTCTATTTTTACTAATCATTGATGTTTCACTTACATTAAATTGCAATTTACACAGTAGTGACATAGACAGCGGACAGTAATTGAAAAACGTCAATTGAAGCAGAAATAGCCACAGCCTGATACACAGCATGCCAATCATGTTGTAAGTCAATACCGGTGGCATAAGTGTTCTGGGAATACAAGCTGGGAGGTCAACACGACTGGATTGGTTGGGAGTGCAGGCTTGGCCTATGAAGACGAGTTCTGTCAACATTGGATATGTGAAGGCTGGGTGAGATTCATCAAAGAGTCTTTCAGCACATTGTACAGCAGTGAATGGGAGATCTGATAACTGAATACACGATTAATTAAAAGTGTGTATGCGTGTTTGTGTGTCTTCGTGTGAGTGCGCGTGTGTCAAATCTTTAACATGGTCGTCATTTTTCTTTTATCTTGTTTTAAATATATTTTTCTTCTGAAGCCATCAGAAACTCTTCAATTAAAGTGGAATATCTCAATGCATTACATTCACGAGGCTGTAGTGTGTTTATGTGTAAACTGTTCTTGCTTGTTTGTGTGCATGTGTTTCTATGTGACATTGTGTCTTTGTCTTCATGGATACACATTTGATTGCAACTTAGAGATACGTATACATATCATTAAATGGCACAGCACGTCCAATCCAGGTCTTTCAGCCCATTGTATAGCTTTCAATGCAGGTAAAATACAGTATACTCTAGACTTTTCACAAATCAAGTAAGGGCACCTTAAAAATAGAAAGGAAACCCTTATCTTATTGACTGAAACTGATGTTTAGGGATCGTCTAAAAAGTGCATGTAGCAACATTTCAAACTGCAATCTCATTTAAATTACAGGATGAAAAACATTTAAAACAATTTTATTGTGATCAGAAGCCCTCCCTATAATTTTCACATCCACACAAACAACAATGGGCGTCTATATATATTTTAGTAATCAATAACACACAGATACACACAAGACACTCCTAATCTAACCCTTTTCTGGATTTGATTTTCATCAGCTGCCAATGACGGATTGTCATCGAAACACTTTTAGATCGTCAATAATATCCCTACCCTACTTTCACATTCATTGTTTAGTCAATATCACCTTTAAAGTTTATTTTTAGCTAAGTTGTAATATGTGCTGTGAATATTTTGCATATGGTCGCTTGTATCAAACTACTATCACAGCAGTATTATTTTTACATACTGTCCCAATAATGTTCAATAATGTCCTAAAAATCTTTTTTTTAGCAGTGCACTACTCTTTCTTTTATTATTCACCAGGTTGGATTTTCCCCCTTGCAGTCAGATGTAAATTGAGACTTCCCAGGGACCCCTGCCATAGAAAAAGGACATGTTTCACATGTGTATTTGTACCATACCTCTTTTGATGTGTGGTTTGTTTTAGTGCTGCATTACAAAGAGAGTGAACATCGTCCCTTGCGGTGTTGGTAAAATGTGTCTCCTATGAAGTTTTGAACTTTAACTGTCATGGTGTTCCTTAGTGCTGTGGTTGACATGCTGGGCTGCCTTTTTGATAGTGTGCTCCAAACTAGCACAAGGTAAAAGGAAAGAAATCTAATGAAACCCATAAAAAATAATGTTTCAGACCTGAGCCAACAATGCAATATTGTTCATTATAGATGTTCTCGCTTATAGCATTTTAAGGCTAAAAGAAAAGACACACCTCCATAAAGGTCTTGTAACCAAACTGTAATTTGCTCTTCCATTATTGTAATATTATAAGCAGAAAAGACACAACTGAGTTGTGAGCAAGACAATAGACATGTTAGTAACCCTGCGATGCATCAAGACCCTCTGGAAAAATGAAAGCAACACACATTTCAGCTTGGGAGTCGAGGCGTTATCTGGACGTGTTTAAACATCAACAGATTCTCTGGGTGTGAAATCTGTAATTGGTGGATTGGCCCGGCCATGATGCCCCAACTCACACTGTTTGCAATTTTTAGCCTATGGCACCCATTGACCCCAGTGGCTTATTTAGTGAGAAAAACATTTTGCAGCATTCTGTTCTGAAACCTCATACTGCTGTCATTGTGTGTAATAATGTATACACCATGATAGTGTCCTATTGAAGTATTCCTATTAGCCATGAATAAAAAAATGATGATTCTATATATAGCATGAGTCTGATAGTCTGAAGCAATTAATACCATTTCAAGCAGTGTATTTGGCTGGTAAAGGGTTTTGTAGATCAAAGCAATGTACTGGGATGGTGGAGAAACTCATTTTCCATCACTAAATTATAAATGTACAATCTCAAATCATGTACTGTATCATATATTACCTCATCATAATAATACAGTGATGGATGTATTCAATCAATGTATTAAAGCAAAAGATTTAGTGGCATACATTAACTATCTGTGGTGTGATGTATTTAGTTGTTATATTATGTCATACTACTACTACTTTTGGATGTTTTGCATAATAATCGACTAGTAATGTAGTAAGTCATTAATTAAGTAAGTTGTAGATGTTATATAACAGATGTCTTCATGATGTGATCAAGACACAGACACACACACACACACATACACACACATGCGCATAGACCATGTGAAGCTGTTATATCTCACAGTATTTCTCTTAATCAGGAAATATGTCAGATACAGATGAATATTCATGCATATTCATGTTAAGCCAATTGTGCCACAGACCGGATGCCTTCCATTACGGTGCAAGCATTTTTCTGACAGGTGCCTGTCACCGCTCTTGGGACATTTTGTTGGAAACGGCAGCGGAAAGCAACAATCCCGACACAAATCAAATCCTATCCAAACACACCTCATGAGCAGGCGGACAACAGAGCAATACATGCACTAATCACCGGGTGCCCCTGATACCATGCGGGCACGAGTGTCAGCAACCCTCCTCTGTGCATGGCTTTAGATGTCAATGCCCATCCTTACGGAAACAGTTGTTGTTTCTGTGATTCATTTCTTTTTGTATCCACAGAGAATACATTTTCACATTATTATTATTATTGCAGCAAGGAGCAATTCCCCTCTTGCTGGATTCTATGTACGAGGTCTTGTTGTGGTTTTTGTTCAAGAAAGTGTGTGCAGCTTTTTTGAGAAAAAAGTTGACAGTAAATAAGTGGGTCATGCTGTGGATTGGTGCTGTTATATTTGTCAAAGGAATCAAAAAACTAAAAACAGGGACAATTGTTCCCCCGTCATTTCTCAAATTGACGTTTTGCGAGCATCACCCCATAATCACCTTCAGGTCACATCTTTTGTGAGCGCTTGACTGGCAGCCATTCACATCCAATCCAAAGCCTATTCTGCTCTGACGGTTGGTTGGATTTGGAGAAGAATAAGAAAAACAATCATCTGCACCAAGGTTTCCCTTCTATTAACGGATGAACACAATTGTTAGGCGCTACCGCTCTGGGCAAATGCCTTCAGGACCAATATCATATTTTATAGGAAAACCACAAGCCGCAAACACCGGTTGCTGACTGGTTTGTGGTTTATCGTATTGGAGCAGCGTATGCCACTACAGTATACTGTAGTTATTGCCCCACAACTTGGCAAAGAGAGCCTCTTTGGGGAATACATTAATCATGATCCTTGGGAAGTGACACTCGGTGAGAGTCTAGCTTGGGCTGGCAGACCGAACGTAAAGCGCTGATTCCCCTGTGTGTCATTAAAGGCCTGCCTTTGAGAGATGAACCTGGGAGTGTTCTGGTTCTGATAGCGGAAAACTGTTAAGCAAAGCCAGAATGCCAAAATGAGGCTTAAACACTGTTTAATCTCAACACCCTGAGTTATAGCACATTTATGGACACATGAAAGATAACTTGTACAGAGCCAACCCCTTTTTCACTTTAGCTTTCCTTTTCAATGAGCTCTACTCTTAGGCGAGGGTTTTGTTTGCAGTGGTAATGATAGCATGCAGATGAAACCGAGCTCTTCTAATGTCTGGGGGTTGAGAAACTAGATTCCCGGCAAACTGCTAATTAAGGCATTGTGTGGTGCGGCGCGGTAAGACTGCGGCAAGGCTTTCGGCGCTAACAGCTGGAGAGTGTCTGCTGCCTGTGTTGAGCCCACAGCAGTCAGAACGCCTCCTCCACACTCAGCCTGATCACCAAACCACGCGAAGTTCATTGTGTCAAGCGCTCTTCATCATATCAAATATGCATAAACCCTATCAAATGCGTACATCACATCACACACGTCTCCCTAAGCGTCCTGCCTTTGAAAGCCTAGTGTGTTTTCCGCTCATTAGAAACGATTACATGGAAAAAAATGGAAATTAGCAATACTGGAAATCTTTAAGTAGCCTGCTATGAAATCCCAAATCATCATTCACAAATGAAGTGTATAGGACAAATAATTGGCATTTTAAGTAAATGAAAATAACATTCATAATTATATATTGTTGTAGTTTTCCGAAAAGCAGGCACAGCATCTGATACTCCATATTCTAAGAGCATAGCTTGGTTTTCCCCCTATAGTGAATTATGCAGAGTACAGGTCACTAAAAGCTCTTTTTAGGAAGGAAAACATGCATGCAACAGTGCACGTTTTACTGTCAACGCACCATTGTCAACACCCTCGTTACAGCAAGGTGAAAGAGGATTAAGTCAGTGATCCGTGCAGATGTTACACGCTCTCCTGTCTGTTAGGAAGCATTCAGGGCATCGGAAGGATTGTAATGCGTTGAAGCAAGACGAGTATGCACTGTTTCCACAAGACAACGGCAGTGAGACTAAGATGTATTACTTGATCTCCAATTGGAAAATCATGTGTCATAGCCAGAAGCTAAATCTATTTAAACTGGTGGTAAAGAATATATTAGTGGTGACTATAAGTGGTATATGAATAAATAAATAAAGAAAGAAATGAATAAGTAGTGTAGAAATAAATCCATATAAGACCTACAATACAGCAGAAGAACATCTTGCCCTCAAATTCAAATTAGATCAACTTCACATTCAAGGCACTTTAAAAGAAATGGTAGCAGAATGCAGCAACAACTGTGAAATGTATGGTAAAGGAGCCTTTTAAACTTCTCATATCAACTGGAGGCCAGGGTCAGGAAAACAATTCCTGCTGTAGGCCTATTTGAAACCTCTGTGGATTTGTGGTTTCCCCAATCACAGGGGTTGCTAACCTCTCGTTTCCCTCTGGGAGTGTATGCCTGCACTTGGAAACCTGCCATCAAAATGCCCATTGTTAGAGTCGGCGAGGTCATGCCTACAACATTCAAGTAAAAGGACAATCATCCTCATAGCTTGGCAACAATGTGTGAATTACATAATAAACAGCTAATGTATCCCAAAGTTCATGACAAAGTAATGTACAGTGTTCACAAGTACTTGGTAGTAGTATTTTCAATTACAGTATTAAACATGTCTTGATAGTTTTTAACTCTGCCTGAAAGTTTGCCTGATGGGAAACTCGTTTGTCACTTACAAAAATACAGATTACACTGCACTGTGCTGTCAAGTAAACAAATAGAAAAGTTGAACAAAACGCATTAATTCATAAAATGGAGAATAGAAAGACAGACACTTTTGTGCCATCATTTATTATAGAGGCACTGTTAAGATTTCATTTATCTACACTTTGAAAATACATCACGTCTCCTGTGGGTATAATTTCACTCCCATTCTGCCCTGGAGAGATGAAAACTTTGGCTTCCATCTCTGTCAGGCAAGTTAAGATCCATGGAAAATATGCTTTCTGAGAGCTCTTTGAGTTAAATTGTGATGGGGCCGCATTGGGCACCATTGGGGCCTGATAAGAGAGGACCACTGGCACCACTTCTCAAATCCCAATGGCATGTGATGGCAGCCATCACAGCGCATAACATAGTAGAATGAGTCTAAATTGGAAAGATAATCCTGTTGACATTTATATGTCTGATTGTCTTGCTCTCTCCCTCTCCTTTCTCTTTCTATTGCAGGTTAGGTTACAAGAGATGCACCATATACATTTGTGCATGGATGATGGTAGGCCTACCCAAGTCCTTAACAGGTTTGTACAATAAATGAATTAACAAAATAAAGAAATGAAACCTGAATAAATGAATCCTTGTCGAAAAATAAATATATAGGCCTATACTAATAATAATATAAGAAGAAGAAGAATCTTTATTTTAGAGCATAGAGCTTATATTTATAGAGCTTTTCAAAATCCACGTTACAAAGTGCTTTACAAAGGCAGCTAAATAAAAACAGACACAGACAAGTCATAAAATCACCAGGCTTTAAAAGCAATTTGGTGTATAAAAACCAATACAGTGAGTGTAGGAAAAGATAATAGGGCGGAGACATACAAAAAACATTCAAAGGAAATTTAAATCAGTAAAAGCTATCCAATAAAAGTATGTTTTAAGAAGGCACTTAAAGTAGATCACACGGCCGACCTGATTTCCTTGGGCAGATCGTTCCAGAGCCTCGAGGCCCTGACTGCAAATGCTCTGTCCCCTTTAGTTTTCAGCCGGGACTCTGGAACAGACAAAAGACCTCTGCCCGAGGACCTCAGAGTACGTACCGGCATGCACGATGCTAAGAGGTCAGAGATATAGAGGCCACGAAGAGCCTTAAAAAAAAGTAACACCTTAAAATCTGTTCTAAAACAATAGTCAGTGTAAAGAGGCTGAAACAGGAGTGAAAGAGGGGGAGGTGTTATCTGTGACACCTTTGAAGCTAGCGATGTTGTATATGAAATGGCGTTATGCTATAAGTGTCCGAGAAGCTTACCCCTCTCTCGGACGCAGCCTTCAACATTAAGCGCTCCCCGGACGGAGCTCCCCATCCACACACAGCGTTGAGGCCTCATCACACGTTTCTTCGTCGAAGAAAACGAACGCACCCGGCGCAATCAAAACACTGTATTTTCAGTTGGTGGCGATACACCAACCGCTTTTCAGCAGTGCATTTGAATGATTTTCATCTTTTTCACATTATTTTATATTGCTTTTTCGATATATTTTCAATGGAGAGGACTTGGTCTTGCGGTTCCGCTTCCAGATTTGCTTGTCGGTTTATGCATCGGCGTCGATAGGCCCGGGCTTCCGGGGCTTGAGCCTCGAAGGCCTCAGAGACTCGAATCATTTTTTATCCAGCCCCGATCAGAGCAGCAGGCAGCGTCTTCAGTCTGAAGAGAAAGTAATGATCATTACGTCAGCAGCGCTCCGGGTTTGACCCAGCGCTGTCTTCTCCTGACTGAAACGGGTCACGCCACAAATGTCTTCTTACTGTGGATTATTGCACGTTAGTTAGGCTATTATAGGCTAAAGCCTACCTACAGTCTATGGTTAGTACAGACACGATGACCATAAGGGGCTTTTTAAAAGACAAAAACAAAAAAACTAGCAATTCAGTTGTGGAGAGGAGAGCTATGTCAGTGTAATGATAAACCTTAAGGCCAGCTCTGTACACAACACACACATTGTTCTAACAATTGATAGCTAGAAATGCCCTAGCTGGCTATAATAACAAGAACATTAAAATTACATACAGAGCTATAAAAACACTCAAGTGATTATTTACTTACTCCTGTGTGTGTGTGTGTATGTGTGTGTTTATCAACTATGCCGCAAACTTGTACAATTATTAAGTGATTTTAATCCTTTGATCAATCTCAACACATGGAAAATGTGTTAAAATGGGGGTTTTAGGCAACAAAAATGAATTGTGAAATTATGTGAAATACATATTATTATATTATATTATATATATATCATAACATTATATTAAAAGTCAGTGTCAGAGGTGGGATTCGAACCGGCGTCCAAGGGAAAATACGCGCGCCCAATGAAAAAGGGTAGTGGTCTGCCAATGGCCGGTAATAAGTGGTCACGTGTGGGGAGGATTAGTGGCTTTGACACTCTATTCCAACCAACCAACCGGAGAGTTGTCGCCGGACACAGACACCGACCCACACCACCCGCCTGCTCGCTACGTCTAGCCAAAGTAGGCAGGTGTTGGTGACACTTAAGACTGCAATGCAATGACCACTACAACAAAGAAATCCGTTCGATCGGTATTTATAATGCTACCAGACGACGTCAAACCAGTAATGGTGCCGTTTTTTGTTTTTGTTTTTCTATCAAATCTGAAAGAGGAGAAGTTAATTTTATAGCTTGGCAGCTTTCGATTAATTGGAAATACTTTTTATTGGCTAATTGCCAATATTTTTGTCCAAAAACGGGGTGATCATGGGATATGGAACGCCCGTATAAAACGAGTAGACATGCACATACGACGGGAGACTTGGAATGGGCGGGGTTATTGTCAATCACATTCCGGTCCGCGACCAATCAGGAGGCTTTAACTATACGTGTCAATCAAATATTAACCCGACCAATCACATGTCTAGAATCAGCAGTCAAGCACTTTTTAAACCAGCCAATTGTGTCACACAGGAGGCGGGTTTAACGTAACGTATGATTTTCGCTACTATTTTAAGGAGAGTTTCTTGTTTAGTTTACGTTATGCTTATGTTCATGTTATATAGTTTACGTCATGTTCATGTTCATGTTATATAGTTTACGTCATGTTCATGTTCATGTTATATAGTTTACGTTGTGCCTTTTGTCCTGGTCGTTGTTGTCATTTAGTTACCGTGTTGTGTTGAATAAGGTGAGGTACAAAAGTTTGAGTTTCAATTCGTGTATTATATATATTTTGTTCTTCCTTTCTTTAACATGTGGGTGTAACCCACATTATAAATTCCTATTTGCAATTTTTATTTGTAAATTTTCTCTTAATTAGTTATTTGCCGTTATTTTATTACAATTTCCTGTGGAAATAACCTGGCTGCACATCGCTTCTTTTGTACCTCCTGAGGTTCCATACTCAGGGTTTCTGTAGCTCCTCCACTCTGTTCCTCACAGTGCTGTAGGCATTGCTGAGGGTCTGAGCTGTGACCAGAAGATAACATACATGTAATACTGTCTTCTGCAGGAGCAAATAAATGCTAAAAAAGACAACCCTGAGAGTCGTTCCTTCTCATGCCCTATCTGCATCCGTGACATTGGTGCCGTCACCCTTCGGATCTTCACATCAGCTTGATGCTCATCGCCGTGGATGCTGTCCTGATCTGGCTGGTATGTGAGCCTTGATTGCTAGATGCACCACAGGTGTGCAGCCTCACCTCAGCCCCAGAGTCTAATCAGTCTGACTCGGGCCAGGTGAGGCTGCTTCAACCAGACACCACCCACACACACTCCACAATGACCAATAAATACTTTTGATTGATAATTGACAATTGATTTGACTAATTCGACTATGCTGCGTATTACTAATTTAATCACGTCATGAAATTGTATAAAATGCAATCCTTGACGGTATCATCACACACACACAGTAGCCTACGTTAAATGTGTTTCCATACACCGCTGCACTTCCAATCCAACATTTCCAAACATCATAGGAGCGATAGACCGTAGAGCAATCACCATCCGACAATCAATTCAATCACGTAAACAGAAAGGGAACGCACTCATTAATGATGCTGGCGATGTGCATCTCTAGAGGACTTGGTCAGCCTCACTCCTTCCCCCACCAGGTCGGCCAGTGTCACGCTAATAAGCTAACACTCTTTTATAGCGCTTGATTTGAGGTCAAAGTACTTTTAACCTCTGATAGGCTGTTGCAGACCGCACTCGCTCTCACGCCATGTTCTTTACTTTAGAAGGGAGCAGAGAATGTAACAAGTGTCCTCTACTTTGATTACACTTCTGCCACAAGAACTTATATCTCACTCTGTGATACATGTATTTTCTGTCTTTATTCTTTGGATTTTCCTGTTCACTCTTCCATTCCATCAACAATTGAATCATCTATTTCCATTTTGTAATATGCATTCGCACATTTCCCGTGGCGTTAAAGAGGATGTTTGGTGACCATATCTCAAGCATCACCAAATGGCGGACCGCGGTCCGGGTCTGGACCCAGACACCATCTTATCCGGACCGTGACGCCGTCCTATCCGGACCCCGACCTATAACCGATAAATTATTGAGAATTATTACATTTTGAGGGAGCGTTTCTATTTTAACCAGCACAGCCTTTCTAGCCTTTACGCCACTGGTTTAGCGACTCAGGAAACTCACAGACCAATTGCATGCGTTGTAAATCATTCCGATAAGCATTGCGACTCGAGTCAGTGAGTGAGACACACACACACACACACGGGAGAGATGAGATGAGAGACAACAGTCGGAGAAATAAGCGAGTCAGAGAAAAGTAATTTTGCATGGCATGCTCTAAAAAGAGAAAAGTAGACAGCTTTTAATCAAGAATGGACAGACTCTTACTGTATATGTTCATTCTCTTCAGATTGTACATCTTGACCATGTTGGGCTCCACATACAGCTGTGAGGCAGCTTTCTCCACTATGAACATTAAAACCAAATATGGTTCCAGGCTCACCGATGAGCACCTACATGTGTGAGAACGGCCCTGACACCATTCAGCCCAGATTTAAAATGCTGGTAGGACAAGCTAGAGCTCACTTCTCTTACTGAACAAGAGGACGTGGGGGAGATGTGTTGATTATACAATTGGTTGAGACTGTTAAGATGTGAAATGGAGTTAACAAAAAAGAAGAAAAAGGGAAACTCAAGCTATAGCCTACTTTTCTTTAAATGATTCTCAAATTAATTTTAAGATGCGCATTTTTCAAAAGCTCTCCATTATGTATTTTATTTTTACATGCAGCCCTTATTTTAATGTAATTTAATTTATGAAATGAGAAAAACGAGAAAAGAACATTTATTTATTATTAAGTACTTATTATTTATAATCCCTCCAGTTCAATGTGAAAACATGACAATATTGTTGAAATATTATTGAATTGTACTTTCTTTATTTGAGTTGTTCAGTTGTTGCCTACACACAGATGTTGATACGATTACTAGGCTACTTCAATATATATGGCACTGAATCATAACGGAAGTGAGACATTATGATGTTCCAGACCTTTGCTTCAGGACATTTTCTCTAACTGGACCTCTTTGAATTTTAATTGGATATCCCTGCCATATATTGATAAATGAGGGCCCTGGTTTCTAAAGGTTCTCCTAATCTGACAGATGGAAACATAACGTTACTTAACGTTAGTGAGACCTATTTGGGAACCAGTGTGATGACAGGAAAAAATAAAACCATCAGGACTGGGTTGCACTAGCTAAGTTGAACTTAAGCAATTTGTTGTAGCCACCCTCCCCCATAAATATATATATGTTTTATTTTGCAGATCATTTTTTTGTCACCAACTGCCATTTACACCTGCTTAGGGGTAGGTGCCCGACTTAATTAGACTATGTTTGAACTTATGCAAAGCTGGTGCAACCGGCCGGAAAACAACACCCTATAAAAGCTCATCAAATGTGCTGTTGTAATGTCAGCTACAGGCAGGTTCTGGTATACTCGTTTGAGTAAAAGTATGTCGAATTAGCTATTAGCAGATACTGAAGAAAACGATTCTCGGGCAAGTTCTGACACGTCTTTTTAATCTTATTTCTAAGCGGATTTATGGACGTAAATTGCCAATTCACGTCTCTCTTGAATGATTCAGCCTAATTATTCCAAAGCAATAACTAATGCTATAGGAGTGTTTATCACTGCGGATATGCCAACCATACTCGGTCGTAGAGAATACAGGATTTAAGCAATTGCTCAAAGATTCAGGGTTTGTCATTACACAAGTACAATGAACTGTGGTCTCTGCATTTAACCCATCACTAGCAGCAGTGGGCAGCCACAGTCAGCACCCAACTCCTCTGCTGGTGCCTTTTGGTCAAGGGCACAGGCAGGAATATCTGCCTAACATGCATGTGTTGGTGCATGTTAGGTGTGGGAGGAAACCCACGTGAACACGTGAACTCCATAGAGAAAGGTCCCCCCCCGGGGTTTGAACCAAGGACCTTCTTGCTGTGAGGCAGCAACGCTAACCACAGTATTTGAGTGCCTTAACTGTTAGTCAGAATTTAATTTCTTTCAGATAATTAAATCATATTAAAGTTACATTAACGTTATATATTATACATCTGTGTTCTTGCAGCTTACAGCTCATTAGTAAGTAAGTAAAGTAAGATTAAATACAATTATAAACTTCATTTAGCCGACTATTTTGTCAAATACTGACAATGGTTCACACACACATCAGCTTTTAAAATCGAATAAATGTACATATTTTTCTTTTTGAAAATAAAGGAAATAACTAGGGATGCACCGATAACAGTACTTGGTATCGGGTCCAATACTCTGCTCATGTACTTGTACTTGTAAAACTACTCTGATACCCGCACCCGATACCACTTTACGGCAAACGAGTGGCTTTTGCAGGGCTCGTCCGACGAACCAGGACACAGGTGGATGTTGAGTAAACCAGTTTATTGCGGTTGAGAATTGTTTTACAAGCGGAGCAGGTGGTAAGTGCTGACATGTCCGCGCTCCTCCCGAATGTGTGGTGATGGCTGGTTTAACCTGTGGGCCTTGATCATCCTGTTGCACCACAGGTGTGTAGCCTCACCTCAGCCCCAGAGCCTAATCAGTCTGACTCGGGCCGGGTGAGGCTGCTTAAACACACAGGCTGTGTCCTGAACGGAAGGCAGCTGCCTGCTGCTTTGCTGTCTAGCGAGGCAGTACCCTTTGGAGGCAGTGTTTTTGTATGAAGTTACCTGTAAAGGAGTCTGGATTGAGACGGACTTCCAAGGCAACGCGTCATCACGTCACCAGAAAGTCCACCGTCAACAAATCTGAAAGTCGGCACAAATTTCTTAAATAAGCTTTCTACATCTCGAATGGATATTCAGCGACTAAACTGTCGATTTCCCGGTGTTTTTCTTCTTGTCGGAGCAGTGGAGCGGGCGCACGGGATTGTGGGATATCTTCAAAACCTGCCTAGTCGGAGGCTCCTCAGCAGGCAGCATCTTTTGTACATATTCGATTGAGACATGACTTGATGCCTCCCTGCCTCCGGAGGCTGCCTGAATGGGCAGCGTTTTAGCAGAAGAGGAGCATATAACCGGCGTGCAAATGCACACGCGATTGCACCATTTTCCTAAACAATCTAGACACACACAATACAATAATGACCATGGCACTTCTAACTCATTATTTGTTATCCCAAGCTTAGTTACCACAGCCGCTGTTTCCCGGTAGAGGACCTGAGAACAGCGTAGCTGACCTTTTCTCTGCCTGCGCTTGATACGTGCAGAGAGCATCACAGGCCAAACTATTACATTTGATATATGGGGTTAAACTTATACAGTCTATGGTATTATCTGTTATAGCTCCTTTCCTTAGTGCACGAGTGAGAGTGTGTTGACCTGATTCCAATAAACAGTAATACCACTGATTCCTTCTCCTTTGTTAAAGTGATGTTTAATTTATTCCACGCTCCCTTACAGTCTAAACTTGTCTTCCTTTAGGTCTAAACTAGTGCTGCGTTAGGTAGATATTCGAATCTAAAATAAATAAATAAAATGGTTAAGTTACATTTCATCCGAATAGCCCAGCGATATCCCAGGGATAACTTGAAACTAACTGGTTGTAATAATACTTAAATGTTCTAGGCTTCTCCCCAGGATTTTGTTTTCCATGGTGGTGTCTAGTCAGTTGCGGCAAGAGGGGGGTTAATGGTTTTAGAAGGGCTTTAATAATGAACGTATTTAGCCGCTATTTCAATGTTTAAACAAGGCCAAAAGATACCAAAAAGCTCGACCTACTAATAATAAGGGGTTGTATTATTTCCTTTTCTGGCGATCCCTCATCCGCAATAGCGCCTGTGTGATTTCTCTTCGGGTGAATAGCACCAATGTGAAATATGTGTGTGTCCTGTCTGTATATATTATTTACAATAAATGTGTTGTTGTGTCAGACACACATCGCCATACGCGCAGAGTAGAGTTCTCAACTGCGTGATTTGCTATTATTCGTTCTTTCATATAATTATAGAATAAAAAAGGTTCATGTCATTGTTGCCATCATTATTATTATTATACCCTAGAAAAAAGCATGCTGCTTACCTCCTCTGCCGGTTGCACCAGCTTTGCTTAAGTTCAAACGTAGTGTAGTTATAATATAAGTGTTTACACATTACTAAATCAAAACGGGTTGCACTCAAACTAGTTCTTACGTAGCTCTTAGTAGTTACTAAATATTTACACCTACCTCTAAGCAGGTGTAAATGGTGGCAGTTGGTGACAAAAAATAATCCAAAAAATATAATAGTATAAGTATGGGGAGGGTGGCTAGGACCGCCCAGTGCAACCGTTTGACGTCACTACCCAGACTGCACTGCATTGTAAACAACAATGGCGAGTGTTTTTTATATCACATTTATATAGCTGATGCCAACGTTAATCTAATAAGGCCTAGAAGTCTTAATAGTCAGGGTTCCTTTAAAGTTTAGCTGCCACGCAACACATCATCATGCGGGAAAGCACAGGTTGGGCAAGATACATGCAAGTGCACATTTCTGGTAGACTGTGACTTGACTGTTTGCATTACGATTATTTGGATTTTGTTACATTTGGACAGAGCCAGGCTAGCTGTTTCCAACTGTTTCCAGTCTGTTTACGCTAAGCTAACCAGCTTCTGGCTGTAGCTTTATATTTACCGTTTTTCTAATCTAACTCTTGGCAAGAATGCAAATAAGCGCATTTCCCAAAATGTCGAACGTCTCCTTTAAATATCAGCAAGCAGGCGTTCATTTTAAAAGCTAGTTGTTATGTGTATCCTTTTAAAACATAAAAACCGGTGGTTGCAATGGGGGTTCATGAAATGTTATATGAAAATCTATTTGTGTGATTACAGATGCTGTGAGAAAGAGTCATGTCTCCCGTGCCGTCACTGACGATGACCTCCTAAAAGATGCAATACGGTGGTTCAGATGGGGCAAGCCACTTACAAGCGACTTACAGTAAGTACATTTGTCAGGAGAAAGTGAAAACAATATATCCCTGTAGGCATCCCTACCCAAGAAGATCAGCCTGTTATTTTACGTTAAGGTCATGGTCACAGTACTATTCCTCATTGATTATAGAGGGTTCTGTTGGCACTCTTTTGATCACCTGTCCTCATTGACTGCTTCATTCTGTGTGGTGGTTGAATGGCCATTGTTATTTGATGTGTGATTTTGATTTTACGGTTTTCATTAAATACAAAACAGTTTTTGATACTATTTATGGTCGCATTTCATTTTTCCAGTAATACCCATTCAATGTTTCACAGTCTGTAATGACCTCTTTTTTTTATAGAGGATTTCATTGCTACTGGTAGTCCTTTGAATGAAAATTGCGTAAGGGATTTACAGCAAACTACTGCATTTATGTTCCCCAGCGTAACTGTTTGTAATTGTATCTGACAGGAGCTTCACTGATAACTGATGGCTTTCTTACAGCCGTAGCAGAGCTGTATTAAGTTACTGCTTAAACCCAATTGTCCTACTTCTGCTGCTTCACAGTAAATGCATTTACTGTAACTGGAGAACCGCAGGGTGGTCAAGGATAGGTTCATATTTTTTGAATGTCTTGAATGTTTTATTAATATTAATAAGGGCAGACTGGTTATATGAAGTATTCAAGGTTTTATAGAGCTAGTTTGGGCCAGATGAGCCATTTTGAATAAGCGGTCTGGAACGGACCTTATGAGCCACTTCATTAACGGATTCAAACGGATCTGAGTCGGATAAGCTGCTTCATGAACGGATCCGGGCTGGATGAGCTGCTTCATGAGTGGATACAGATCAGATCTGGTCCTGATCCGTGATCCTTATCTGTTCCGGATCCGTCCCACTGTGCAAGTGGACTCCGATCCGGACACGTTTTGTGGATCCATTACGGAGCCTATGATACCTCCGGTCGGTGTCAGTCTGCTATCTTTTGTCCCGGGTTGAATGTGCCCCCTCTGACAAAACAACTGGCCCCAGCCTGGCCCCCCCAGTAACATTGGTCTAGAACCGCCACTGTGGCGAAGACTGGCAAAAACAGGATTTTACGGGGGGTGGGTTTCTGAATTGCATTATTATTTTAATAACAGTGACAAAATGGCACAGATTACTATGTTGAAGATCATGAAGACATACTACGGCGTTAAAAACAAAAACACGATTTTGGGTTCACTGGCACTTGTAACTACAAACGGATCTAGCTTTTTCTTATGAAGCCATTAAGTCCATGGTTAACAAAATAGCTTGCCATGATTTCAAACAGCATGTAAATCCATCTTATGTTGACTAAAAGGAGTCATTGTTTTATGACCAGCATTGGCACATTTCCATTTTCTTTCAATTTAAAAAGGCCCTAGTGTTTTCACTCCAAGCAATTTGGATATCAGCCTTCGGTGTAACCTGGCAAGGTCCCCATTATGCTTTCTTGGTGAGTGGACACATTTAGGATGGATGAATTATGTTAGGGTTAGAGTTATGGTAGGGTTAGGGTTAGGGTTAGGGTAGGGTTAGGGGTAGGGTTAGAGGTAGGGTTAGAGCAAGAGCAACCAAAACCCTACAATTAATGCACACAAACTAGATTAGCTATGGCAGGATGAATGGTTGTAAAGAAGGCCAGGTCTCGGTGGGTTCCAGAGGGTTGGGTTAATATAGCAGCATGTATAAATCCACAAGATGCTCCCGGGGAGGAAAGGAGTTGGAAGAGGAGAGTTATTGAGGAGGAGGAGCTCGACGTGGAGGAGATAATGGGGGTTCGGAAGATTGTGCTTTCTGGGCTGATAGAGATGGTTAGATATATAGATATGATATGACATGATAGATATGACGCAATTATCTTATTAGCGGGGATTCCTAGTATCTTCTGACTTTATTTGGGTCGCCTTTCTCACCTCCAAAATTGGACCTTTGCATTGTGCGAAAAGGGGGGATAACACAACAGTTGTCGTTCCGTAACAACCCTAATCACGCCCTGTCTCTCCTCATTTTATCGACGTCTTAAGATAACACGCATTAGTAACGGGCGTTGCGCGTGGTAGCGAGTTGAATTCCCGTGATAGGATCGTTTGAAAGTGCACTACACTAACAGGATCCCCCCGTGCTCCGGGGCAGTGGACCGGTCCGCCCGGCCGCTCCGCAGCGTGGAGCGCAGCAGCGCGGAGCTTCAGTCGGAGCGCAGCAGGCAGTGAGGAGCGTCTGAGGAGGAACCTGTACCCCACAACTACACACAAATGGATATTTCCGTGACTTTGATATCTCTTTTCTTCTTTACAAAACCAGGTGAGTCTATAATAATAATAATAATTATAATATTAATGATAATAATATAATATAATACACACCTGGTCTGGTTTACCTCGCTGCCCAATTATTTGCGCCTTTGCGCGCAGGCATGCCGCACATTCTACTGGTCTGTACTCTTATATTAGACACTAAAACAAGGTTGAATATATTCACAGCTCATGAAGAAAACAGGTGTTGGCATCGTAAAAAAACCCAAACCAAACAAAAATAAACGTTCATTTGATCTTCCTGCAATTGCATCCACCAATAGACTTGTTATATCTTCTGCACATCTGTAATTAACATTTTATGAATTACAATGACAATTTAAATAGCCTGTATCAACTGTATACTATTTGTCAAACCAAATGTTATGTACTTCATCAGTGACACACTATTGGACGTCCTTTCTCAACAGTTTTGGGTTTTGGATCAGATCAAGATTACCAGATTGATATCATCAATGAACTTGACCTGGCAAATGCCACCTATGGAATTACCCAAGTCGCGGGGCTACACAACAGCAGCAAAGCCTTCTTGTTTCGAGGTAAATCATTTATGTGTGTGTGTGTGTGTGTGTGTGTGTATGCGTGCGCGTGTGTGCGTGTGCATGTGCGCACCAGAATGCGTGTCCTTGTGCAGACGCACGGTGCTCCTCGTTTCATCAACTTAATATGCGTGCTCGCTGAGTGTTATCAATGTCACACCTTTTGGTCACAGGACATCTCGCCAGCATCGCTCCTGATTCCAATTCATTTGACCTCGATTGCTAATGTTCAATTCATCCTCATCAGACAGACCCGTCCAGTCTTGAATAATTAATAATTGCTGTAACGCTGGGGCCACCGGTCTAGCTGTTAATTGGCATTGTGTTGTTAATTGGCATTGTGTTGTAACTTCCGCCTGTGAGTCATGCACGGTTTAGTAGTTGGTTATATTCATTTGGTCATTTCAATTCCTTGAACATTAACTTTATTAACGTAACATTTGCTTAGGATGTGTGGCACACCGCGATTTTGAAATGCCTTTGTGCGTGCGTGTGCGTGTGCGCGTGCATGTGCGCGCACATGGGTGCGTGCGCACATGGGCGCTAATGCGTGCTTGGATGTGCGTGCGTCCACGTGTTGGATGTGCGTGCGTCCACAGGAGCTCGTCGTGAATAATCCCAACCCCAAAAAACGGCAAACGGGCTCCTAATGAAAATACTAACGCAGCAGTTGGAAGCCTCTATAGACGAGGGAAGAGAGATGGGATGGCGCAGCAGCTGTAAATAATATCAGGTTAGGAATCCCTGACACAGATTGTGATTCCAAAAATGTATTTAGATTATTGGATTTCTGCTATTCCTGTATGTATAGATGAAAAGAGAGGCTGTGATTCCAAAAAATGTATTTGGATTATTGGCTTCCTGCTATTCCTGTATGTATAGATGAAAAGAGAGGCTGTTGGCGATGCACCAGTCTGCTTGGGAAGATGGCATCCCCACTTCTACT
>OMKN01069366.1:0-12068 GCA_900302345.1 Melanonus zugmayeri
TGAACAACCACTGGCTGTTGGACAATACCATGTTAAAGTCTGCTGGCACATGTTTAGTTTTCTGTCTTAAAATCTCTAAACGCTGATAAAAGTTGTGGTCTTTTTTCCCCCTAAACTGCTAAACTTTTGCTAAATTGAACAATAATGACTGCGACAATCATTCATAATAATCAAATAATCCATAAAAACAATAACCGAAGATGTACTTTATTAATCCCAGATTGAACATAAGGACGTCCCAGCAGAAAATAACAAAATCGAATAACCGGGCAGGGTAGATTTTGGCGAATAAAGGGATAAATTCAATTCACCGTTTGACTGTTTAAATGACTTCGGTGTAATTTGCAGAGCCTGACAAGCAGACCTGATCCCATTCTGTCTGCTGCTCAGTGCTTCATTAGACAATGCTAGTCAGCTCCAATGGGACCCACCGCTCAAATGTCCATTGTAAAAACCCACAAGTATAAAGTTAAGATACAGTCAAATCTAATGAGTCCTTTCTAGAATATACAATGGCTTTTGTTACTGTTTAACTTGCACATGATGTTTAGCTTCAATGAATACATGACTGCCATGATGTTTTTCCCTTCCTAAAACTGGGAAACAACCTTTCTACTGAGACACAACCATCCAGCGCATATTGCGGTGACATATTGCAATCCTAAGCAGAGCAGATGAGGCCGTCCTTACGGTTGTTATTTACTGTTTGGTTACAGTCGGATCCCAATTTACAAGGGATGGGCTACAGACCCCTCACTCACTTCCAATCAAAATGGAAATTATTCCAAATGGATTAGCGTTAGCACTGCTAGCATTATGTAACATTCTATAAGGAGTTTTGGAAGGGAGTTTCACCACTTGAATTTTAATGGCTTTGACGTGAATAATCTTTGTGAGTCGCTGTTGAATACATTAGACATGAGACACCTCCACGCAAACAACTCCAACACACCTTGGCACCTAAATCCCTCATCTTCATGCTCGCTCTCCTCCTCCTCGCTCTCCTCGCTCTCCTCCTCCAGCAAATGAGGCTGTGAGATGTTTTTGACATTAAAGTTTTTATTTTCGTTTCCTATTTGACATTCGAAATACATGCATACATGCATGCCTTCTAGCAAGCAAAATAATAAGTTGGACAGACGTCAGCCCCAAAACAACACATTATTTGGCGACATGCTTGAAGGTGTACAGTAGACCTGCATCACTTGATCGACTCTCTCTCTCTCTCTACTCCCTTCCTTATCCCGCCACAGCCAGGTGGGAGGCTGCTTCCTCACCGCCACCATCTCCGCCGCTAAGCATGACAGATTTGCCGGGTTAGACCAAAGCCAGCCCTCTGAGACGCAACCAGCCGCGTAGCAGCATCCATTAGGGGCAGCAGAAAGCATCTGTTTGTCCGGGCGTACCTCCAGAAGGCCTTTATATATTAAAACGGCTTCCAATGCTTTGTTTTGTTTGGGGGCTAACAGAAAACCCTTGTTTGGGATTGATAGGGATTAGAAGTCAAAGCGATTTTTTTTTGGGGGGGGCGTTTCTATCTACATCTCTCTTGGTTCTGAGAGTAGAGTGTGTTCTCAATCCAAGACCCTTAGTGTGACAAATACCTCCAACTGGCTGTTTTTGGATAGAGTCTTGGGAATAAGTCCCACTTTGTCGTAACCTTTTCTTTACCTGACGACAATTCATGTCCAACAGCCTCTGTCTCCACAATATCGACATTGAATGCATTATTTAAATGTTGGCAGCTACCGGGGAACTTTTGTAGTTGGCCATGAACCAGCAACGCCCAGAGGAAATGTCTGGAGGGGAAAGAACTGTGCTTAAGTTTGAATTCGGAGTGAACTGTTGGATTGAATTTGGCCTTTTCACTCAGCGGTAGCGACCATGTAGGTACATTTATATAGAGTATAGAGTGTCACATTGAGTTCAATCCCACCGCTATTCTTCAAAGGCTTGGTAACCGGGAAAGCATACAACTTGTTCTACAACTTTTTTCTCTTTAGTGAAGCTGGCCTGCAGCCGTAAAACATCTCCATTGTGATAGCGACCATAAATGCGTCTAAAAGTGCTTGTTTTTGCCACTGACAGGCTCAGATTGACAGGCTTCAGATTATGAAAACGATCCCTACAGAGAAATACAAATGTTTGTTGTATTTGTTGTCTGCATTAGTTAGTTAGACCCCAAATGATGGGAAAATGAGGCCCAGGTTGAAAAATCCAGATGTTATCCTTTAATGACCTGTCTCTGTATTAACTGTCTAACCCCCTACCTGCTCCTTAATGACCCGTCTCTGTTTTCGCTAACCCCTACTTATCTGTGTGTTATGCATACAGATACAGGTAATTAAGGATAATTGCCTGAGCGCTATATGCATCTAATCTGTACGCATTAATACAAAGATTAGTAGGTTAAAGCCTGTAGATCAGGCTTCCTCCATTACACCACTCATGTAGAGTTGTTTGGGGTTAATCAGACTGTAGATACCCCGGTCACATCTCAATAGGTGTAAGACATACACTATTACATTATACAATATACTGTATTTTAGGGCTGGGCAATAATTCAATCGTTTATTGTCTTTGAATGGTATTATATCATCATGAAATGAAGATGTCTTCTTATCGTGATACTGAGTTTTATTGCCTAAAAAAAGATGCACCCTTAAAATGATCAAAATATGAGGTTTGAAATGTCAGAGACAAAGGAAAATATACCAAAACAATATATCAAATGTTGCAGTAGGTGTGTAGTTTTGAACAAAGAGACTTCCATTCATGTCACAAACTCAAGCAGGCAGCTAGACAGGCATGTACACACACACACACACACACACACACACACCGTGTCGAGCCATCTATCAGAGCACAAGCACTTGTCTGTGTCTGTCTATTTGTCTAAGGCTGATCCCTCTGGCAGGTCGCTCGACAATGTCTCAGAATGCAGACATGCTTCAGTTGACTTGAGGATGTTTACATCGCTGTATGTTCTTCCTCACACCTGCACCGCGTCTAGGTGAAGGTGTTTACCAGTAATCACGGCTACAGAAGGATGCTTTGGGGAGAAACATGGCTGCTGCTGTTTTAGATTTAGATTAGATGGGTACTTTATTCATCCCCAAGGAGAAATCCGTCTTAACAGCAGCACACGTTATAAAATAAAATATTGATATAGGAACACTAAAAAGTAATATTAAAAAACAGGAATAAAGTCACAAATAGAATAACGATAAAGGTGAATAAAAGTAAAATTACTATCTGTATTTACTCATATTATTTGTACTGTAATAATATATGAATGTATGTTGAGGCTAATCATGGGACACCAACATGCTACCCGGTCATCATGTGTTCACGTGTTGCCATGGTACCATCCCAGCATCGCTATGGTTCTGCTCCCTTCAAAAGCCACATTAGAATAAAATAACCTTTTTCTTAAGTTAGTGGCTGTTACTTGCAGAATAAATACGTTGTCAGAGTAATTGGCAGAAAGGCCTAAAGGTTACAGGGGATAATTGTATTGAAATGTAACTGCCTTACCTTAGTAAGGAAGGAAGTAAAGTTTATTTATGAAGCGCTTTTCACAGACATTGGTCACAAAGTGCTTTACAGGGGGTGCAAGGCTAAAAACACAATATATAGTAGAAGACACAGAGTACAGATAAGGAGATAAAGAATAAATAAAATAAAATAAAAATAAATACAGACCAGGTGCAAAGTTAAGAACAATACATATTAGAAGACACAGAACACAATAAAGAAATTAAAATAGAAACACAATGAGTACACAAAGTGCAGATCTGGTGCATGCAGGTCACCCAAACGCCTGACCACACAGACAGGTCTTTAGCTGCCTTTTAAAAGAGTCCACAGAAACAGCGGACCATATTTTAGGAGCTACAGCCTCGATCACCTGCAGGTTTTAAGGCGAGTGCGTGGGACAGACAACAGGTTTAACCTACATGACCTAAGACAGCGATGAGTGAGGCTGTAGTCATTCCTCCAGATATGCAGGAGCCTGACTGTGCAACGCTCTGTAAGTAACAGTGATAATTTTAAACTGGATGCTATATGCAACAGGGAGCCAGTGAAGAGATCTGAGTATAGGGGTAATGTGAGTCTGTCTATTTGACCTACTGAGTAGTCGTGCTGCAGCGTTCTGGATTGCCTGCAGACGATCAAGTGCAGACATACTAACTCTAGCCATCCCATTTTTGAAGAGAAGACAAATGATAGAATACAATGACATACCCAAACTAAAATGGTTACTGTTATTGAACCCCTAGGACTACAAGCAAAAGCTTGATTCCTGAAAGCTAGGCCTTGGACGTTTCTTCTCCAAGTATCAGAATTACTGACACTGAATAACACCAGCTCAAACAGAGTGGAAGTTGTAGTTTCATTCTCGCCTAAAATAAAAAGCACTTTTTGAGTGTAAACACACCTGTGGCTGTGGTATTTAAGCCTAGAAACACAATGGAGCCCCAGCCATAGGCCTGACCTCATCCAATCTCAAAGTAGATGATAAAACAAACACAAATGACCATTTGTTGTTACCCTACAAATCTTTTTTGTAGGGTAATGTCTAGGCGGATTTAACAAAAAGCCTCCAAGTCTCCAAAAAGAGACCTGGTAACCAACTGGACTCGGGAGACTTGCAGCTTTCAAACGATGTGTAGCCTGAACAGATCAGATGAGAATTCACCATATTGATGAGGAATGAATGACAAATTAATATTAATTACGTCTGAAACGGGTTACGCCGGCAGGCCGTGGCTAGACAAGAGGCTAAGTGAGGAAAAAAGTGTGTTACAGTAGTCAATGCGGGATGAGATAAAAGCATGGATAAGCATCTCTAGTTCATCTCAGTTTACTAATATTTCCCAGGTGGAAAAAGTAGACTCTGGTCAGCTGCTTAACATGGGTGTCGAACAACGAGGATTATTCGAATATCACCCCTAAATGATGCAGGTTGGAGTTGGCAGCAGAGGAAATCATGGAGGCAACCTTTTCTGGAGCAACAACCAGAACCTCCGTCTTATCAGCATTTAGCTGTAAAGAATTTTCTGCCACCCAATTCCTAATGGCGTTGAGACAGTCTGGGAGCATAGATAACCTGGAAGCCTCACTAGGTTTGAATGAAGTTGCATATCATCCGCATATAAATTATATGGAATTTAAAATGTGTTTATGATGTGTCCCAAAGGAAGCAAGTCTAGAGAATAACAGGGGCTCCACAAGACAGTGGAGATGAATCAGACACAAAGTCTCCAAAAGAGATGGAGAAACTTCTATCAGTGAGACAGGATGAGAACCAGTCTAATGCTAAGCCTGATATGCCAGCCTAATCGTATATCCTCTTAATCAGGGTATGATGGTCTACTGTGCCGAACGCAGAACTGAGGTCAAGAAGTACTAACACGGAACAATCACCCGCATCAGAGAACATTAGAATATCGTTGGAAACCCTCAGAAGAGCTGTTTCAGTAGAGTGCCGTTTCAGAGTGCTGTTAGCTAGTCTTTTATTTAGTTTACTAATTTCTTTTCTCAGTAAATTCAATGAGGAACTTTTCTATTATCACTATCTATGGATTGCATTTCCTGAAGAAACAACAATTTCTATCCAGTCTATCCTGACTAGATGTGTTATGTGACTTTTGGAAGCACTGTCTTGGTTGAGTTGATGGTCTCTTAGATCTTGTAAGAAGCCCTCAGAGAGAGACTTATCTCCTGCTTCCTTTGTGTTATAGACCATGAAGGACCAGGATAGTATAGGACAGCATGGATGCTGAATTCACATGGATTCATTTGTGCGTGTGTGTGTGTGTCTGTGCCATTTGAAACAGTGTTATTGTGTTGGTACGTGTGTATGTTGCAATGCTGTATGTGACTATGTCTCAGTGTACTTTTGTGTGTGTGTGTGTGTGTGTGTGTGTGTGTGTCTGTCTGTCTGTCTAGGGTGTTCATCTCTCAGCTGAAAGGTATTGGGTTCGATCCCCCCATGTCCTCCGCTTGACTTGTTAATTAATTACACGTATCTTAATCTGTAAGTGACTGGATAAAAGCGGTAAATAACTAAATAACTAAATAGTAAACTTCACACATAGAGCTTCCTCAGGATCGACCTTATAAATCAAAGCTCTGGTTTGTCCTCTGGGTATAAGGACAGGTGAGGCTCAGGCAGGCCCGTGTCAGTAGCTATTGATGGGCAGGGAAGGATTGTTTTGAAGGAGAAATGGATTGATGTCATGCCAGCTTCAGAACTTTTTTGTGACTATGAACCAGGAAGGTGAGAACCACACTTAAGTTTGGATTTGCTGTTGGATTGCTTTTGGCCTTTTCCCTCAGTGGTAGCTGCCATAGCGTAGGTAAATTAAGTGCATTTATATAAATATAAACGCTATGATTTTTAAAAGTCTAAATATAAAAGACTATGGCTTTTCTGTTACCTGATGTTCATCATCAACCTCACAGGTAGAGGTACTTTTAGTGCGGTCCGATTGTTAACATTCTCACCGAGCAGTAAGTGACGGCAATAAATGTCCCCCCGGGATCAATAGAGAAAAATCTACCTTCCCCTAAACTTCACAAGGATAATTCAGCAGGGGCGGCGGCCGAAGTGTTGCATCCATTCACTTGTCGTTGCCTCATTTAAGTTGGACGTAAATAGTGGTCGCAGACTTAAGAGCGCCGGTGCCTACTGATGGGCAGGGAAGGGTTGTTTTGAAGGGGGGGGAAAGGGACTGATGTGATGCCAGCTTTCAGTCAGCCACCAAGTCAAGGAGAGGGCGTTGAAACTTCCATTGAGCTGCAGCTAAACTCTACAGCGACGCACTGCATGCACAGCTGTACTCTATTAATATATCTACGGGACGCCAGGCTTCCCATGCCAGACCTGATGGCGGAACAGTTCTCAGTCAAGGTATCGGGTAAACATGTCTCTTCTGTGACATTGCTGAATGTGTTTGTGCGCTGAAAATGACTGATCTCACGTAGCTTTTCCAGGAGTAAATAGAGATAGATCACCTGTATGATATTTGAATTTGTATTGTACTCTTATTTTCTTTGTATCATCAATAGCCTACAAGATATACATATTCTCCAAGCTTATTTTTGTCTCATACATTGTTCAATTTTCTGCTTGAATAAACAGCTTGTTCTGTGCGTCACATTTTTTTCTTTAGAATATTGGAAGATTTTCAAAAGAAAATTGTTTATAAAAAGCTTCAATCTGGTTCTTAATGTGCTTTGCAGATGATGTTAGAGGGTAGATGTATAATCACAGGGGAGGTGGATGTGGGGTGTTTTCGTCTGTGTGACTGAGGTGCAAATAAAAGGTAATATAAGCTCCAAGAATACCAAAGGGGCCGAGTTAGTATCATCATCAACAACTTTAGTATTGGTGTTTTCTTTTAGATGCATACAAGCAGAAAAGAGGGAACAGTGAAGTCGATAAGCTAAGGTGCTACCTTTAGCTCTACATGCTAAATTGCTACTCCGTAAGCTAACGTGCTATGCTAGAGCAGTAAGAAATCGTGAGGTTTGGAAGGTGTCTGTGATTTAGGTTCTTAATTATGTCTAGGCAACGTGGTTTAATTTGTTGTGTGTATAAAATCTAATTGACCATCTATTGAGCAGCCACACATCGCTAACCAGTGATTGCTGTCATAAAAACCTGCCATCCATGTCCCTTTTCCACCACATTAATATTTTTATGCAATTAGCTGGGGCCCTCAACCATACAAATTGATGATGAGTGTACCAGTCGTAGGACTCTGAGATTGCCGGCTATGTGAGAGCGTTGGTTTCACGGTGCGGCAGCGCGGTCGCTATACTTACGGACGATACTATAGTACTATTTGTAGTCCAAGCGATATCAGTAGGTTACGGCCTCCAGCAGCGATCCCTCTAGCGGTCGCATGACGCGTCGTGACCTCGCGTAGCGGCCTCTAGCAGCGACACCCGCTAGCGGTCGTGCTAGCAGCGGTATGAGCGGGGGGAATTAGCATGGCATTGAACTCCAGACAACAAAGGCCACCGCAGAGGTGCGCACGGTCTCTGATCCCCCCACGGACCCGTCCCCGTAGAGGGCTCTCTTTGGGGAGTCACACAAACACGTGGACTAATTAAAGCCTTTGTTATACTCATGAGTCAGTACATTGTGTTTGGTGCCAAAGACTTCCTTTGTTCCCATCCCCTCATTATACAGTCATTATAATTCCGCCCATTTATTACTTTCATCCTGGGGTAATTCCAGCGCCTTTGTAACTGTTTTGGTGACAGTCCTCTCCCACCCGCCACACTTCCATTGTTGTTTTACAGCCATGCAAATGTCTCGTCCTACCGAAGCCCTGTGCAGTTTTTCGTCTGGAATACGACAACGGTTCAGCCGTCAGACAGGAGAAAACACTCACTTTGTTTCTATCCGGCTGTCAGTCTCTCTCTCTCTCTCTGCTGCGCTCTCTCATTCTCTCTCTCAGACACACACACATACACTTTGTTTCTGTCCTGCTATCTGTCAGTCTCTCTCTCTCCCTCTCTCTTTCTCTCTCACTTTCGTGCAGAACACACTCATGCACACACACACACACTCTCTCACTCACAAAACAGACACACACTCACTAACACACGCAGGACGACTGCAATCAATATCATAACTGGAATGCCCAACATGCTATTGGCTCATCAGGCGGCATTATCACAGTTACATGTTAGCCCCGGGCTACGTGTTAGCATGAGCCTGGCATCACGGTATCAGGAAGCGGGATGATCCACCAGCGCCTCCCCCGTGTGTTGAATCAGGATAACCGTCGGTTTAGAGTTAAACGGGTGCACCTTGCTCCAGCGACGTGTGTGGGTTCATAATGTTTAGATTCTGTTGGGTTACAGGTTACACAGGGTGTGTGTTGCTGTTGAAGTCCCAATATTGTTGTGCATCTGACGGACTTGGGCAGGTATCTCCTCTCTCTCTGAGTGAGAGACATCAGCGACTGCTCTAAGGCCCCGGCAAGACTGCGGTCCTATGCTATTCCCTCTCTGTTTCAACCCACTTTCCTGTCTCTCTCCACTCTCCTGTCCATAAAGGCATAAATAGCCCAGAAAATATCTTTTTAAAAATAAATGTAAAAAATGTCTTCTGAAACCTCTATTTGTGCACTATGGCGAAATTGTCTTGCAGGTTTGTTAAGGAACCTATTGGCGGTCGATGTCCATGTACAGTACAGTATGAGTCCCCACAGAACTGTGGCTGTGGACGGTGCCCATTCCAGTTACATGCTGAGGAACATCCGCCAAGCATATATTCAGCCTCATAATTTAGTACAGTTGGGACACATTTATATTTAATGCAAAATATGAGGATTTTTTTTCCCAACACTAGTGGCGATACCTCTTTAGCCGTCCAAGTGAATAATGTAACCATGGAGTCATGATGTAAGACGATGTAATCCATGCAAATAATGAATGCTGCCAGAAGGGGAAAACCAGGCCAACAGTTTTACCGTATTTTCTTTTACTTCTCTACTTTTTTATTGTATTTGTTGTACTTTCATTGTATTTGTTGTCACTTTAACATGCTGTCACTTTAAAACCCAAGAATTTTAAATTTGTATCCCTGTATATTGAGACGGAACGATAAAGAATCTTGAATCTTGAACCAGCGCTTCGTGGCCACACTGGGATGAACCCTGATTCACAGCGGTCGCGTCGTACGCTCATTAGATCCTAGAGATCATAGACGGAAGTCATCTGTTTGACAATGATCTCCCACCCCTCCCTTCTCCTCACGGTATCCCAGCATGCAACGGGGGTGTGAGGCAAGTAGCCGTTTGCTCATGAAAAGGTCACGTTGAGGCTAAGTGAGCCAGTAAACACACACACACACACACATCTGAGGACACTGTGTTTAATTGGCTGCTGAAGACACCGTCCGTGTTCCTGTGTTCTGTAGCATGTTAGCGTCACGGGCTAACAGTGCTTCCTGTTGCGCAGCAAACAAAAGGCTGTGATGTGCATGAGTGTGTGTGTGGGGGGGGGGGGGGTGTATGCATGTGTGTCTTGTTAGTATGCTTAGAGGAGGTTAGATGGTGCATGATAAAATGCAGGTGCACAAACACACACACACAGAGACAACCCTTTAACCTTTAGGAGGGAAGTCTCATCCAAATTAATCATTTAGTTGTGTTGCCCAGCGGTTCTCTACAATCCATTACAGGTACAAAAAATAACAACAACCTTGAATTATCATCATAAACCAGCACAAGGGAAAGGCAAGCTAAAAACATGCTAGGAAGGAATCGGCCTCAACATTCATCAATGAGGCGAGATCTTTATTCAACTTTATCGTATTCTTTTGTAGGGCATTCCAGGCCGAAGGAGCAGAGCGCACGCAGGTATTTTCCCCCTGTTCTGGCCAAGGCCCTCCTCAGTCAGCCGTAGACACTCGGCTGTCCCGGCCGCTTCACAACACAACAGTTCATCTCTTGGAACAGCGGACGGGCATCGATCGGGTGGCGTCTGGTTTAATCGTGTGACTGACCCTGTGACTGAACTGACAGATTAATATCTCGCTGTCAGAGCTGCAAGGTTCCTCTGCCTCTCCGCTTTGGGTTTCTCCTGAGGCCAGAGCGGCGTCCTGGATCTCTGTCTTCTGATTCATGTGTGTGAATGAAGACAAGGCGGGATGAGGAGAAAAATCAGGCGGCGTAAAGGGGAAGGGGAGTCTAGTGGTTAGGGTGTCGGTGGTTCTGAGTTTGTTGGTGGTTCTGAGTTTGAACCCCAATGTCCTTTGGGTATTGAGACGGTTCTATAAAGAGATGAAACTGATAGGCTTAACCCTAACTTAGGCCATTTGATGTAGTATTTATTCATTTAGCAGATGCTTTTATCCAAAGCAACAGTGAATATATTCTTTATTTCCCAGAGCCTTTTGGCTGAGAGTGAAACACTAACCACTATTTCTTGAGTCCAAACCAAATCGTCAGACCTCCATAGAGCTAAGACTGGCGCAAACAGGTATTTTTTTGTATTTGCTAGTAAGCGACAGCCCTACCTGGGAAAATGCATTTAAAGTGAAGTGTATTATGTCAGTGACCCATTAGCAATGAGCCATCCAGTCAGCTGGATTGGTTGAATATATTCCTAAGTGGGCCTAAGTACACTAAGGACTTCATTAGGCTTGGGTACGTTTGTACATCTATGGCTGTTGAATTTCTCTCTTGTTATTTTTTATAGTAGATTCATTTTGGTTTGAGGCTGGAACTACATTCGTACCACAGACAGTGATCCAAGACGTTCTCGTGGGCATGATAGGGTTTGAGTTAACAGACGTGATGCAAACTAGAAAATCTTAACAGCAAGCCATAAACAACAATGAGAAATATGAATGCAAAGATCCTGCTCCATCCGGTTGCCAGGATACAGTAGTAATAATAAAGTTGCTTTAATGAAGATGATTTTTATGGCAGAGATGGAGAAGAGATTAGAAAGGAGATTAGAATTAGGACAAGAAAAGAAAGAGAAGTGCTGCTTCCTAGCAATTGTGTTGTCTCACAAATCTGTGGACGTAGAATGGGACAACCTGGCCGGCAGAACCACAACACACGTGATATTGGGGCTGTTCATCTCAGATCCAGAAGAGGACCGATAGCCGGTGGGAAGACGAGCTAAAACGTCCTGTCTGGACACCAACGCCCATAGACAAAGTGTCTGTAAAGGTTTAAAATGGAGCTTGTGTCGTAGACCACTGTAGAAATACATTTGTTAAAATCATCTTCTAACCACATAGGCGATAAGCAGGTTCGATTCCTGCCTGCGGTCCTATGCTATTCCCTCTCTCTTTCAACCCACTTTCCTGTCTCTCTCCACTCTCCTGTCCATAAAGGCATAAATAGCCCAGAAAATATATATTTTTTAAATAAATAAAATAAAATATAAAATAAAAAAATGTCTTCTGAAACCTCTATCTTGCACTCGCAAATGAGTTTATCTTCAGAAGAATATATCCGTAACAAATCAGGAAATGCTGCGTAACTCCGCCAATCACACTTTTTGGTTTCCAGCCCAGGCTGTGC
>OMKN01069367.1:0-17922 GCA_900302345.1 Melanonus zugmayeri
ACGACGGCTGCTTCGCCTGACTGAATAAGCATACGATGAGATGGCGATAGTGGTAGTGTAACTATAGTGTAATGTTAGTGTAACTATAGTGTAATGTTAGTGTAACTATAGTGTAATGTTAGTGTAACTATAGTGTAATGGTAGTGTAATGTCAGTGTAACTATAGTGTAATGGTAGTGTAACTATAGTGTAATGTCAGTGTAACTATAGTGTAACTATAGTGTAACTATAGTGTAATGGTTATTGTAATGGTAGTAATAAAATAATAATAAACATTTAATTTATATAGCGCTTTTCTAACACTCAAAGGCGCTTTACAGGGAGGGGCGGGGACATTGAACGAAAAAAAAGGACAAAGACGACACAAGGACACAGGGATAGAGATGGCCGGGGGGCTATGGGAATGCAGAAGAGAAGAGATGAGTCTTGAGGCGGGACTGGAAGATGGGGGGGGAGGAAGAGTCTCGGATGTCGGGGGGGGAGGGAGTTCCAGAGCCTCGGTGCAGCCCTGGAGAAGGCCCTGAGACCGAAGCTCCGGAGGTTAAATTTGGGGGTGAAGAGAAGACCGGCAGAGGTGGATCGGAGGGAACGGGAGGGCTGGTAGGGGGAGAGGAGTTCGGTGAGATAAGGGGGGGCCAGTTGGTGGAGAGCTTTGTAGGTGACGGTGAGTATTTTGTAGGTGATCCGGGAGGAGATGGGAAGCCAGTGGAGTTGCTGCAGGATGGGGGTGATGTGGTGATTTATGGTGATGTGGTGGTGAATTTAGAACCCTGGATGTTACCCTTTACAACGTGATATGACAAACAAATAGTTTGATGTTGAATTGAGAAATGTGTAAAATTCAGAAGTTTTTTTTTGGTTTACAAAGGAATCTTAAAAAAGTACAGAAAACGGGTACCGTTGGGTACCGGTACCGATTCACAGGTACCGGGTATCGGTACCGTATCGGTTAAAATGTGAACGGTACCCATCCCTAGTGAGGGCAGAACTGTAGGTTGTGATGTGTTCTAAGTAGGCATGGGTGTGAACAGTCAGACCAGTTCTCTTGTAGAGCCTTTCCAACTGGCGACCCCTGGCCTTCATGGAGCAGAGCTCAGGTGTATACCAGGGGGCGGTGTGTGAGAAGGTGACGAGTTTTGAGGGGTGCCAGGAAGTCCAAGGTGGCTGATAAGGCTTTGTTATAGGAGATTACCATCTCGATTGGAGAATACAGCTTGGGGACAGGGATAATGTGGGAATTGAGGACATTAGTGAGGTCCGTGGGGCTGATGTTTTTAGTATTCCTGTAAGTCATGGTGCGCTGCAGGTGGCCAGAGGTGGAGGGGACAGGAACAGTGAATTGAATGGCGAGGTGGTCAGCGATGTGGAAATTGATGCCAAGGAGGTTGGTGGGGGTGATGGACTCCGTAGAACAGACAAGGTCAAGTGTATGGCCTTTATTGTGAGTGGGGAAGTTAACATGCTGGGTGAAGTTGAGGCAGTCTAGCAGGGATAGGAACTCATTGGAGAGGGTCTCAATGGTGTCCACATGGATGTTAAAGTCCCCAAGGGGGAGGATGGAGGAGGTGGATGAGCAGACGGAGATGAGCATATCGGACAGTTCCGAAATGAATGCAGGGGAGTGTCTGGGGGCCGGTAGACCAGGATGTTTAGCACGGGTTGGGAGCCAGTCAGTTTGAAAGCAAGGCATTCAAAGGATGTAACGGCAGGGATGGGGACAGCCTTAACCTTAAAACAGGCACGGTGAAGAATGACGAGCCCCCCACCCCGACCTACAGCATGGGGCTGTTGAATGTGATGCGATGCGGCGTGATAGTCGGAAGCTCGCATTCAGTAGGACACGGTGTTAACAATGGTCGTGTTGAAGATTACATCACAGCAGTTTAACCTGGCGTCGCTATGACGACCAGCTACACAGAGAGGGTTCTAAATTGGTGATGGAAAACGGCACAGAAGCGAGTCGAGTTGGTACCATGTAATGGGAAAGCACGTGTGCGTTTTGTGTGGCTGCTATGAGGAGGAGGAGGAAGTGCTGTTGGTATCGGAAAAAGTTGGTACTGTAGCAAATGAGTATAGCATTCAATTAAATTGTTTAGTATCGAGTAATTACCGAAGTATACATTTTTTGACAACACTACTGGTCACAATGAGGTCCACACAAGTAATTGATACTCATTAAGTATTTCATATGCTCCTAGATGACGTTCTCAAACAGCTGCATTGATGCCATAATACTTTCATCCTGTTGGAAAAAGAATTGACTTCAGACCTTAAAGGATAACTTCAACCTGGATTTTCCCATCATTTGGGGTCTAACTGACTAATGCGGACAACAATTTTGGAAATTGGTCCAGTATTGAGCGAGAACGCGGCCGCGAAACGTCTGCATTGTAACCCTTTAGGGCAATTGCACCCATCAATGTCTTCTAAAAGTGCTTGTTTTTGCCACTGACAGGCTCAGATTGTTATAAGTGTTTGACAACATTATGGAAATGATCCCTACAGAGGAATACAACCTTTTCTTTACCTTTCGCTTGATCTGGTCTGTTTGTTATCATGTCTAACCAAGTCTCACTTGAGGAGAAGTCTCCCTCTGAAATCTCGTGAGAGTTGAGTTGTTGCAGGAAGAGAACGGTGGAAACGTGAGTGAGAGTTGGAGAGAGGAGTGCCGACAAACAACTGGCACTGTGTCTAACCAGCGAGACTTGGTTAGACACAATAACAAACAAAGGGAAAGAAAAAAGTGTTATTTCTCTGTAGGGATCCTTTCCATAATGTTGTCAAACACTTCACAATCTGAGCCTGACAGTGTCAAAAACAAGCACTTTTAGAGGACGTACATTGACGGTCACTATTGCCCCAAAGGCTTACAATGCAATCGTTTCACGGCTGCGCACTCGCTCTATACTGGACCAATGTCAACAATTGTTGTCTGCATTAGTCAAATGATGGGAAAATGGGGTCCAGGTTGAAAAATCCTAAAGTTATCCTTTAAAGCATTATTAAAGTGTGTTAAAGAGTTGGGTTGTGTAGTTACCTTGCCATGATGTAACTCCAAATATTGGCGAGATATCTTCACTAGTTGCTCCATAGATTCAAACTTGATAATCCAAAGTAGTGTTTTTTTCTCTCCCCCATTGACTTGCATTGCACGGTGAAACAGGTCTCAAAGTCACACTTTTAGCACACAAACGGACGTGAACAAAGTGGATTCTGTCAATGTATAAAATAACAAAACCCGCTACAGCGTTTTTTTTGTCTGTTTACAATGATTGGTAAAGGTAGTATTTCCTTCATCCCCTCGTCTAGATATACTGAATACATAAACCGTCTCTCAACCAATAGGTGTGTTTTGGTTTATTTCTGTAGCTTATCGGTCTTATAACAAACGCGGTGATCCGGTCTCAGAAGCTAACTACCGGATCATCTTTCTAATTCGAATAGAAAATCAACACAAAGTTGACATTTTTATTTCCAAAAAACGCTGTACCAGGTTTTCTTATTTTATACATTGGCAGAATCCGCTAAAAGTGTGACGTTGAGACCTGTTTCGCTGTGCAATGCAAGTCAATTGGGGAGAGAAAAAAACCGTTATCCATGTTGCTATGGTGACAGAGCACACAAATATTGTATATTGATTGGCCAATGAAATTGCGATGGGCTAGCATCACGTGAGCGTGTCTTGTGACAAAAAGGTGTAGAACTTCTTAATGTTTGACGGTAACATCATGAAACTCTGTACGTGTATCAGCAGACCTAAGCTGAGGCTATCCCTCGATTATTAACAGATAAAAACTAAAAAGGTCGTAATGGTCGGCATTAGACTTGGCCCCCGATAATCGCTGCTTGCAGATTTAATATAGGCCTATATTATTATTATACCAAGTGAATCCAAAAGAATATCAAGATGTTAACATCACATTCCCACACTCTAACTATATTAAATACTAGATATTTGATTGATATATATATAGTTTTCATCTTCTGTACTATTTGAACATGAACCCTAGACTGACGGACGTGTGGGAGGATCGCATCGCTTTGGCCAAACTGAAAGAGAAGTTGGTGACCGAGGACGGTCGGCTCATCTTTAGGCTGGAGAAAGAAGAATGGAAGGTTGTAACCCAACTCTTTAAATATCTAAATGTTCTCTAAATATTCATAATGTTAGAATATTACTGATCATAAATCAGTCTTTCACTTTTTTCCATAAATATGATGCATCACAGCTGGGGAACACATAACCGTATAACCTCGTTCTCATCTCATGACGGATCCCCTCGAGCGAGATGCTCCAAATGGATATATTATATTATTATTAATCATATTAGCGAGAGAGGCGGAACTTTGGAGGGAGCAATATGTTTTGGTTACATGGGTTTAGCAGCGAGAGGAGAGAGATACTTCTGATAGAGGGATATCCATTTCCGTTACATGTTTCAGATATTACTTTGTCAAATTATTTGTAAAAAAACAACAACTCCATATTTATTCTCCCTGGTCTTTGCTGTTGTTCTTGTTCTTCTTGTATTCTTCTTGCTCCGGGGCAGTGAACTGGCATAGGCCTACACACCTCATAGGAAGTAAGAGAACGGGTCCTCTCTCAGCCTAGAGACTAGACCAATAGACCGTTGTCTGTGTAATAATGTCACCAGGCTAATATAGCCTAAGAATGGATTCATTCCAGGGCCCATTGAAAAACTTGCAAAGACCTAGAGAAATGTAGTCATGTGTGTGAAGCACAACTAGGCCTATACAAAATGTAAAGTCCCTTTTACTAGTTTGTTTGGCTATCATTTTTGGTAGATATATTTTTTCAAACCAAAGATTTCAAGAGTTTGAGTTGATGTTCTTTTTTTCTCTATTGTCTTGTCATAGCAGGCTATTGTTTATAGTTATTTTACATTTTCTTTTAACCGAGGGATAAATGAAACAACGTGCACCCACTTGTTTGCGCCTCCTAGGGGTTGAGTGACAAATGCCAACTGCAGTAAGTTAGTCTGGGTCCACCATGGGGGTGGTACATTGTAATACACACGTTATATACAATATGCTAACACAGAACAAAATATTAAAAAATATTGCATATATATTTTAAATCTCATTTAAACATTTGAATTTAAAAGCTGGTTTGGGGCTAATACAACAGCTTAATAGGTGTTAGGGTTAGTTGACCCTAACACCTATTAAGCTGTAAACTAATTGAGCTTTTGTTTCCCACAACAGACTTTACCTCAATCATTAGTGCATCTCACTCAAGTTCAGGAATGGCAGATCCACAGAACAGGACTGCAAAAAATTCCTAATTTCATCTCAAGATTTGAACATCTGGTTGTACTTGATCTGTCTCGCAATGCAATCACCCAGATTCCAAGAGAGATTGGTATGTTTTTGTTAATCATTTTGAAACATTAGCACCAACATTATAGAAAAAATAACCAATTTGACATGATGTTAATATTTTTGTTATTTAGCTCATCAGCTAGTTGGTCATGGTTTGGATCATGGGTCACTGCAATAACAAACTATTTACAGTATGTAGTTTAACAGCATTAGTTGTCCTGGAGCAGAATTTATACTAATAAAGTCATATTCTTTTAACATATAAAGCTTTCTGTAATTTAAATTCATTGTTCGAACTCAATAACTATTGCCTTGAGTCGTAAATTGTACTTTCCTTTTGACGGCTTGTTCTGTCCGTCCATATTCAGGCGAGATGAAGCGCTTACGCGAGTTACTGCTCAATTACAACAAACTAAAAGACATTCCTGGGGAACTTGGCTGTTGTGAAAATCTGGAGAGACTGGAGTTAGCGATGAACAGACACCTCAGTGATTTGCCCTCCGAGGTAGGATTAACCCTAACCCTAGGACTCAAACCAGAACCCTAGGACCCTAAATCCTAAGACCCTACACTAACCCTAGGAGCCTAAGTCGTAGGACCCTAAATCCTAAGACCCAAACCTAACCCTAGGACCCTGAATCCTAGGACTCTAAAGTAACCCTAGTACCCTAAGCCTTAACCTAACCCTAGGACTCTAAGGACCCAAACTCTAACCCCAGACATCAATGACCCCATCTACACAAACCTTTTGAAATTATAATATTTAGGAGCACTTCCCATACTTCAAATATATGAATTATATTCTCTCTGTCTGAACCTTGAGGAGTTGGGGCTATTAGATTAAGATTGGAAGATTGGAATGTGTTGTTTGCAGCTCAGCCAACTAAAGAAGCTTTGCTATTTGGACTTGTCCATGAACAACTTCCTCACCATCCCAGAGAGTGTGCTGAGCCTGCCGGGCCTCCAGTGGCTGGACATTGGAGGAAACAAATTACAGAGTTTACCACAAGACATCCACAGGTCAGGATACCTTCACTGTTGCCATGTTATTATTGTATGAATGCAATTATTATAGAATGTTATTATTAATATTACAGAATGTTATTATATGAATGTTATTAATATTACAGAATGTTACTATATGAATGTTATTATATGAATGTTATTAATATTACAGAATGTTATTATATGAATGTAACATTACATAATGTTACTATATGAATGGTATTATATGAATGTTATTAATATTACAGAATGTTATAATATGAATGTAATTATTAATATTACAGAATGTTATATGAATGTAATTATTACAGAATTGTATTATATGAATGTTATTAATATTACAGACTGTTATATGAATGTTATTAATATTACAGAATGGTATTATATGAATGTAATTATTATTACAGAATGTTATATGAATGTTACAGAATGGGGAAACTTCACACCCTGTGGTTGCACAGGAATGAAGTGGAACATCTCCCTGAGAACATCAGTCTCATGCAGAGTCTAGAGACACTGGTCCTCAGCAACAACAGACTGAGAGATATCCCCGTCCTCATGGAAGGAATGGCCAACCTAAGGTCTGCCTATTACCATCTTGAACCTATTCAAACTCTGGATCTGTAGTGGGGATACATTACTAAATATTGCTATTAAAGCTGCAGTGGACAACTCTTTCCCATGCACACTCCAATGGGAGAGAAAAGACAAAGAACAAAAGTTTCTTTAAAGGTGCTATATGCAACAATGACACAAGCATTTAAAATCTGGCAACCTGGCTCACGCGTGTTGCCAGGTTGAGGACACTGAATGAACACGAGCACAAGATGAGCCAAGTGCAACATTATATGAGACAAGTATAAGAGTAAGACTCCAAGATTTACCCATGTTTTAGCATGACTGTGGTCATGGAGCTTTTTCGAAAGAGGACGAGGCTTTTTAGGTCAGATATAATCTAGTATAATCTCAGTTGATCCAGTTTGTTTGCTTGCTTCCATGGCTGCTTGTGTGCCAATTTGTTTCATATCTGGCAACCCGGGGTACTCTGGGAATAGTAAACACAGACCAAAACAAAAACACACGTTCTGATTTAGTAGCACCTTTAAGACAACTGATTTAATTTGAAGACAATATGAGCATGCTGTAAACTATAGAGTTGTTTTGATTGTAAACATGGCATCCTTTTGGGGTCAGTATGTAACCCTATACCCTAACCCCTAGGGACCAGTAACTATATACCCTAACCACTAGGGACCAGTAACTATATACCCTAACCCCTAGGGACCAGTAACTATATACCCTAACCCCTAGGGACCGGTATGTAACCCTATACCCTAACCCTTTACCTGGAACAGACAGCTAATACAATAATACATCAATAATAAATAATAAATCAATACATAAGCTGTAGGTTTTATGACGCAATGTTTCTTCTGACAGGTTTGTTAACTTTCGGGACAACCCTCTAACATTCAGTGGGGATGTGCTGCTCCTGAACAAGACACACGGAGAGGGGGGAGATGAGGAAGATGAAGACAGAGAGATGTTTGGATGTGAATTCATGCACATGTATATCCAAGAAGCCCGTAAGAGAGCGCATGCTGTACTCAACGTGTCAATAAAAGGGAGCTAAAGTATAAATACATTTAAAAGACAAAGTCATCTTCATTTTACATTTGTGAGCATTTCACTTTTTAGAGTAATTCATGGTTCGGTTTATGTTAGTTTACAGATAGCTTTAATGTTTAAATAATAATACAAAAGTATAATTAATATTAATAATGAATACAACCTTCCACATTTACCAAATGGTTTGGTCAAAAACGTTATACAGCAATCAATTATACCAGACTCAAAATAAGCTAAAAAATAATGAATGCAACTTTAATAAAAAATGCATTTTTTATTTAAAAAGTTGCTTTAAAAAATGCTCATCTGAATTAGCTCATATTATAACTCATGTACTAATGTAAAAGGTGCCTGTTTGCTGAAATGTTGTCATGTACATGGTAACGCTCAACTAGTGCATGGTTCTGTTTCCCCAGAGGGAACCGCTGTAAGCAGGACGTTTTCCAGAGTGGTTTGTGTGTTTGTGTAGTACACAAGGTTGGTTTTGAAGCCTTTGCTTCGCAGGTAATGAACTCGGCCTTGGTTAATGAGCAGTTTGCAGAGACGACCAACACGTCCTCGCTCCTCTGCAGACAGCACCCTAGAAACAGAACACAATACAATCAGACCCGCACCATAACCCTTTACCTGAACAGACAAGACCATAACCATAACCCTTACCCGTCAGTTCCAGGTAGATGGTTATGGTTCTGTTCTGAGTAGATGGTTATGGTTCTGTTCTTGTCTGTTCTGGGTAGATGGTTATGGTTCTGTTCTTGTCTGTTCTGTTCTGACCAGCTCCCCCAGTCTCATCTTGTTATGAAGCTCATGAGGGCCTGGAAACTGGATGGCTTTCTGACCAGACTGTCCTCACATTCGGGTCAAAACAATACGATCATTAGACCGTAGTCCAAAAGTGTCATTAGACTTGTGTAAAAAGGGTGCATAAGTAATGTGGATGATGGCTCTACTGGTGGTGTACCTATGGACTAAACTACATCGGATACAATGGTTTCACGTTACATACCATCTATATTTATGTAATGGATTTAATCTATAATGGCGATTGTACATATACTTATTAAAGGTGTGTTGCATTGTAATAGAAAATATCAGCATTTATTATCACAACACGTAAAGACACAATCTCTATTGATAGTCAAAGGGATGTCGGGGATAGCATGCTAGCGGGCAATTCAGTGAGTTTTGTATTAATGTATATAATATGCTTAACCGGGGATTCAGCCAACCTTCGATTTTTGATTCCGCATATCATTCGTTTTGTCTGTATGTAAACGTACAACCAGCGTTCCTCCATTGTATGCAAGCTGCGTTGGGTCACGGGTTAGGGGTAAAGGTTATGGTTAGGGGTAAAGCTACCTGTGGACGGCACTTCATCATGCAGTGCATTGTGGGAGTTCAATAATCGTAGCCATCTAGAAGCCTTAGAATGAGGGCTTACACTTTTTTGGCAAAATCTTGAATAATAATGGCAAATAAAGGGATTTTAGAATACTGTTAGGGTGAAGGACTATTGCATCCCACTCTGTTGCAAGATGAACCAGTTGGAAGCTAGGAAACTCGACCGCCTATGCTAACACACCAATTTCAATGTCGTATCGGGTATAGTATAGTGGTATATCAGGGCCTTAACGCTAGGGTTAAAGGTTAAAATGTTACGGCTAGGTTTAATAGCTAGGGCTAGGTTTAAGGGTTAGGTTAAGGACGATGCACAATGATAGATTATTTATAAATTATGTATCTTCAATTTCATTTTCTATTCTAGCTATGGTTTTATTGAACACATATTGATAGTAATACCCATTAAATATGTCGTCATCTGCTGATCCGTGTTCTCCATCATGAGCCAGATCTCTGGTTTGGTCGTCAGGACAACCATCACATGTCGCCCAACTGGACATCCGCTGGAAGGCTGCGAACTCAGAAGCCCCCAAACCGTTCTCTCTGAAGAACGGCTTCCCTGTGTAGTGTCTCCACTCACAGCGGTGGTGACAACATAAGGCGATGGCCACTCCACACACATCCATCCTGCTGGGTGGTGGAGGCTCATGGCTGGGTGGTGGAGGCTCATGGCTGGGTGGTGGAGGCTCATGGTTGGGTGGTGGCGGTTCATCCTGGTGTCGGGCGCGTTTACACGGAGGTTCAATTCCCGAACTGAAGGAAGGGCTGACTCTTTCAAACAAACAACGAAGAGCCAGATCTGCTTAGAGGAGACACAAGACAGGATCAAACATTACCTCAGATATTGTTTAGACAATACAAACTGATTTACAATATAGATACAATACAGAACTATTTAAAAACATGATTTTACAGCCATCTAACTTGGTAAATGCCAAAATGCATGGCATTGGTAAATGCATCCATCTAAAGGTGAACATAACGTACCTGTTGCAGCTCCACACAGGTGCTTCCCAACTCCAACGAGAGAGACCCTCGTCTCCCTGAGGAGCGGAACTTTACCTACCAGCAATAACATAGTACAATCATATCATATTCACTTTGTACTTTAAACCATAGACCTAACCCTGTTAAAACAGACCTAACCCAGTTAAAACATAGACCTAACCCTGTTAAAACATAGACCTAACCCTGTTAAAACAGACCTAACGCTGTTAAAACATAGACCTAACCCAGTTAAAACAGACCTAACCCTGTTAAAACATAGACCTAACCCAGTTAAAACAGACCTAACCCTGTTAAAACACAGACCTAACCCAGTTAAAACAGACCTAACCCTGTTAAAACAGACCTAACCCAGTTAAAACAGACCTAACCCTGTTAAAACATAGACCTAAACCAGTTAACAGACCCAACCCACTTAAAACATAGACCTAACCCTGTTAAAACATAGACCTAACCCAGTTAAAACATAGACCTAACCCTGTTAAAACATAAACCTAACCCAGTTAAAACATAAACCTAACCCTGCTAAAACACCATTACTAATTCTAGAATAAATACATTAAAATGTAGAAAAACAAAAGGAACAATATTATGACTTTACTCACTTAAATCAAGATGCTGAATGTCCACCTGCAAACGTTCGAATTTACCATCAACATGTTGGTGTTTTCCATCAACCTGCAAACAAGTTTTAATTATTATATAATATGATAATAATAATGACGATGATGCAGTCACAATCAGCTTCACTGTTCACCAAATGGTTCCAACTGTTGATGACCTCATGACTGACCACCACAGAGCCACCACAGGGGGGAGCTCTGCTCTCTGCATCAAACGTCATTTATATGCGAGCCGGTGCAAACCAAAAATGATGTAATCGCAGCCCTCATGCGCGGTTCATATGCCGATGTGTCGCGCACTTCTGAAATGTTGAAGCTCCAAGCAGAGTGTGCAAACTACAGGGGCAGGGGTACTACTGCTGCTGATACTACATTATAGAGGAGCACTAGCCTACCCTGCTGCTGATACTAGATTACAGAGGAATACAGGAAATACAAGAGATGGCTTAAAACCTTAAAACGTGTGCTGGATCTTTCCACCAGGAGAAAGTGATAGTCTTTGTGTTCTCTCAAGGCTTCATGTATCCAGTGAGATAGTTTGCCTTTCCCAGCTCCAAACTCCACAAAACATCTGTTGGATCCCAGCAATCCAATCTCCTCCATGTTTCCTAATATGGATGCCTGTTGGATATGTTCAATATTAGCATTTAGGGTTTAGTTGGTTAACCCTAGTTAGTTAAGCAACTAACTAGACTTAACTATGGTTAGTTGGTTAACCCTAATAACGGACAACTGAATCGTTTAAGTAAGGTTATACCTGTTGCTTCAAGTGTTTTAATGCA
The DNA here is from genome assembly GCA_900302345.1 of Melanonus zugmayeri. NCBI lineage: Eukaryota > Metazoa > Chordata > Actinopteri > Gadiformes > Melanonidae > Melanonus > Melanonus zugmayeri. Next base: position 11,789 of record OMKN01069367.1, read on the forward strand.
GAGTCCCCATTGTTTGGGTTGTCAAGTTCTTCAGACAAGACAGGATGGGAAAGAACGCTGTCTTCCACCTTCTCACCAAGTGCTATGACAATCAAATCAAACATTTTAGCAAGTTAACACAAGTTGTATTTAATTTATTTGGTTCAGTTCATGAACTCAGACACCAAAACACGGAAGTGGACTGCTATTCTGCATATCTGCATATGTGCGCAGCAAGCGCCAATCTCATCCTCTGAACTGCACGGCCATAGCTGATGAAGTAGGAAGGTCGTTCTTGACATTGTCTCCAAAATATCAATAATAGTAGGCATAGTGCGAAGGTCGACTCCATTGTATGGGCTTGGGATCTTGCGATTGCTGCGCTTTTTTTTGGAGTGACAACAAACAACTAGAAAAGGTAATTTCTGAAGTATTCTGAAATTGCGGTGTGAATGCTGGCTGTTGAAAGGCTGATGGTAAATTGGATTGCTGGCTTTAAATGATTTGATCCACTGTAATAATAAGTCAACTAAGTCAAAAAAGGACTCGAACCCCGGTCCCCTGGTTGAAAGTCCTGTGTTCAACCCATTCATCCACCACGACTTCCTCCTTATATTCATTTTACATGGGCTTAAGTCTGAGACAAAGGAAAATACGAAGCCGGTATGAATCTAAAACTGTTGAATCTCAACAAGTATAAAAGACATCGATAACAGAATAATATGGCTAATACTGTTGGAATCTGTGGAGTCTCAGCTTTCATATTACATATAATTTGTGTAGATCAGGGGTGCCCAATACGTCGATCGCGATCGACCGGTCGGGTGGGTATAAAACAAACTTGAATCTCAACAAGTATGAAAGACAAAAAAGAAAATGTGTTTGGATCCGTATAAAGGTTGAAATGTGATGATTTGTTACATGTTTGAACGAAGTTTAAAGGTTCAAAATTGACCGAGTTGTGAAGTCTGAAGTAACTGAAGTCTCACAGCCCATTGACTCCCATTATGAATGAAAAAAGTTGAATATTTTAAAAGTATACAATATTAAAAATATGTTAAAGGTGTCATTGCATCGTTTTTTCATAAATTGCGTTCCTTTTGCATTATGCATGTTTGAAAATGTTCTTCAACCCCCATCGCATGCATTAGCCAATGAAAGAAAATAGAGGGATAAAGGACAAGTCCGAGAAAGCCGAATAATGTGACGTCAGAATGTGAATTAGTATTCATGAGCTCGTCTACTTTGGCTTGCGCCCGCCCGCAGGAAATCTGCTGCCAGCAGTCAGGTAGCAGAGCTCGAATACTACGCGAATGTATCTCTGTGTTCTGATCATTTTGACTTTTCCAACTTCGGTGCCTACATTAGTGGTTTTGCTGCGAGGTTGTTATTAAGACCTGGATCTGTACCATCACGATAATCGAACACCAGCTCGCAGTCTGTAAGTATAACTTTTTAAATAACTTTTCTGTTACAAAATAACATGTTCATATTATAGGGTGACCATATTTTGATTTCCAAAAAAGAGGACACTTTGCCCAGCCTCGAGATACTTAAAAGATGCTCGAAGTTTACTCAAGGATGCTGGCGTGAGGACTCTTATCGGCGATTGTATTTGTTGACGGGGGGGTCTGGCGCGAGGACTCTATGGTCCCGTTAAAAAAGATGAAAACCGGACATTTTCATGAATTTAGAAAAAAAACCTGGACGCCCCGGACAGGACGTGAAAAGTGGCAGTTGTATATGTTATATAAGTGCGAGTACAAGTGGCTGTATCTCCGAAGACATTTTGTGCATCAGTTCGTAGCACGGTACAGTTGACAGAACGGTTGCCAGGTTAGTGTTGATAATGCACTAGAGAAGCTAGACGCAATACTCGCCTCTGATTGGCTAACATCACTGTAACGGGCAGTGCTGTTAGCCAATCAGAGGCAAGTCATTTAAACGTCACGAATATTCATGAGTGAGGGACGAAAATGGGTCGTTCTTTCCACCCACATCATTCGCCTAACTAGAACAGCCTGAAACAGGCGCACGGGAATTTTTTTTTCATCAAAACCGGCTCAGAGGGCATTCATTAATACTAGAGACCACGCAAAATTGATGACAAAACGATGCAATGACACCTTTAAACCTGCACTATGTAAGTTTTCCCATGAGCAGCCTCTAGTGGCTTGAGTTGTTGCTACAGCTTTAGCGATATCATTTTGGCAAATTGGACCAGAATAAAGCAATTTATAAGGAGAAATTCTCTGCATGGATTTACCCATGGATGAGCGCATTTTATTCTTAGGAAACTTTCTAGTTCGGATATTTTTTAATGGAGTAAATAGCTGCAGTAGAAAAGTTACACAGCGCAGGTTTATCTTTTATGTAAATGTATGTCTTTCAGTGTATTATTGCAGCTATATTTCTGTATTACCTATGAGCAGATGTATTATGTATATACTTATTATATACTTAAAATATAGGACAATCTAGAAAAAAATAATGTATTGATATATTTCTATCTTTTTTAATTCCTACAGCGGGGCAGTTGATTGACAGGAAGGTAGAGGAGATTGAGCGGCGTGCGGGCGGGCAGCAGGAGGTGCAGGGGGAGTACCTGACCTACCTCCTCTCCAGCACACAGCTGAGCCGTAAGGAGGTGTACGGCAGCGTCACGGAGCTGCTGCTGGCTGGGGTGGACACGGTATAGGCCTATGCCGTAAACTGTTACGTTCTGAGGTGTATTCATAGCTGAAGTGTGTTAGGAAGAAAAAAAGACAAGGTCTGTATAACTTCTAGTGAATTGCTGTTTATCTCTTTGTAAAGTTATATCCACATCTCTGTCTACCTCCATCTGACCACCTGTCTGTCTGTCTCTATCTGTCCATGTCCTGTCTATCTATCTGAGTATATTGTGATAGATGTATAACTAAACCTTCAATCCTGCCCAAACTCCACTCTAAATCTCCATTCATCTCTCTCTCATTTTCCTCCAAAGACCTCCAATACATTAATGTGGGCGTTGCACCTGCTGTCCAGGAACCCTGAAGTTCAGGAGACCCTTTATAAGGAAGTTTCTGGACACACAGCAGCCGACCCCATCCTGTCCGCGGAGGACGTATACTCTATGCCGTACCTCAAGGCAGTGGTCAAGGAGACGCTGAGGTAAGAGTATTGTCGGCTGTGTCAGCTTGGACTCATTTCCACTCCCTGTCGGTGGAAAACAGACATGGCACGCAGTAGGCATGTAATACTGTACTTTATGTGCTGAGGTTGTCTTTCGTTGTCTTCCCTATGGTCATTGTATTCTGGGCATTTACGTTGGTTTTTTTTCTTCTTTGAACTTTGAACCATCAGAGCCTCAAAGCCTTTTACCAGTAGACGTTTTACATGTGTCGCAGCAAGTGTTACATTGTTACAAAATGAAATTACTTTCATTATGAATGTTAATCTGTATTTTTGTGTATTCTCGTTTTACAGGTTATATCCTGTTGTTGTATTGAATGCGAGAAGCAACACAGAAAAGGACGTTGTTATTGGCGGCTACCATTTTCCAAAAAACGTACGTTTTACAGGGAACCATTAGACGATGACCCATCTTTAAATGTGTGAACAAAAAAGGTCCTCAAGCACCAAGTTTTGTTAAAGCCAAATAGTCGTTTTGGGTCATTTCAGACGGTCTTCGCGTTCTCTCACTACGCCATGAGTCACGACGAGGACACGTTCCCGGGGGCGTGGCGCTTTGAGCCGGGCCGGTGGCTGAGGGATGGCCGGGAGAGACCCTACCCCTTCGGCTCCATCCCCTTTGGCTTTGGGGTCAGAGGTTGTGTTGGACGGAGGATTGCTGAGCTGGAAATGTACCTGGTTCTGGCCCGGGTGAGTACCGAGTAAAATGTACAGGTTCTGGCCAGGGTGAGTACCGAGTGAAAGGAGCTCTACGCTTGGCACTTATTTAGCGAATGTAGAAGTATAGTCTAGTCGAGTATAATATAGCCAAGTATAGTACTATATCTACCTTTTGTATAGTATAGTGGAATAGTGTCGTATAGTATTATAGTATAGTCATATCATAGTGTAGTACAGTAGTATAGTAGGCTATAATTATGTAGTGTAGGATAAGATAAGATAAACCTTTATTAACCCAGGAGGGAAATTCAGGTGTCATAGCAGCAACAGCAATGAGAACTAGAAAAATTCCAGGGAAATTTTGAGGGTGCCTGCCGTGTAGCAATGCCCTCTACCCACCCCGAGACTTCTAAGAACAAAACCCTACACACATCATCTGCATTTTGCCTTGATCTTAAATCAAGAATTACATACACAAAGCACACACACAGCATAAACACAACATAAAACAATACATAGGCCTATACTCAAATAAATACTTGCACACACACACACATACCCCGTTTACTTGTATGTGTTTACAGGCCGGTCTTACCCGGACCAATATGGCAGCGACGTCAACGTATTGCAGCAACGGGTTGAAGCAGTCAGTGCGGCGTCTATTGTCGCTTTTCCACTAGCGGCCCGGTACGGTACGGCACGCATAGCTATCCAATAGGTACGCGTTTCCATTACACAACAGACCCGTGAAGAGGGCCGTGAAAGTAGGAGGAGTTACTTAATATTATTATTAAGCGGAGTAGCGTCAAAATGCTGCGGAGACATGCGTTTCCCGATATCGATGTACACACACACACATACACACGTAAGGTACATTCGGGAAACAGCTCGGTAGCTTTTGGGAGATTTCACACGTAGCGCTAAAGTACATTCGGGAAACGCAGCCTAGAGCCAACGGTAAATCAGCCAAGAGCTGCAGATCAGTTCATGGATCATGTTCTCCCCGCTGTGTGTTGTAATTCTTGAGTTGACCGTAACAAAGGGCAGCTTTGTTACTGGGTAGAAAGGGCAGCTTCTCTGCTTTTAGAAACCGTAGGAATGTTCTCGATAGGACAAGCTGTCGATGAGTTACGGGCCGTTTTCGAAATGGCATACTATACTAGTAATGCGTACTGATTTGGCCAACATGTAGTATGCAGGATGCAGTATGCTAGTGTGAACAGAATCTGCTGTATGCCAAAAATACCCGGATGGCGTGCTGATTCAAAATCTCCAGTATGCATCCGACCAGACTTCTCGCTTACTTGTGTCCCACAATGCAACGCGCTGTGTCCCACGCTATAGGGTTATTTATATACAAGGCGGGTGCGAGGAAGAGTGTGAATCTAGCGCTTGCGTCACCCGGCCAAATCAGTAGCACTACTAGTATAGTAGTATACTATTATATATATTATATACTAGTATAGTATGCGATTTGGAAAACAGCCCTAGTGAAAAAAATGTGCTCCCCGCACTGCCCTGGTATCCACGGCCCGCCGGGGGGCCCTTTCACACGTAATGAATATTCATTCGTCATTCATTCCTCATCAAGATGATGAATCGTTTGAAAGCTGCAAGTCTCCCGAGTCGAACGCAACCAACCAATCTGACACAGCGGACACACAGCGAGAGCAAACAGCCTTTGTGCGAAGAGTCACTCAAAACAAACCGAGAGAAGATCTGCGCTTCCTATCTTTCATGTGATCTGGGAGTCGATCAACATAATCGATCAAGATAATCCTGATATCCAGCTCAAGGGTCCGACCAACAAAACTGCCCGCTGCATGCAGCTAACACGCAAACCTCAATAAAACGCCCTTTGTTGACTTTGCGAATCGTATAAGTATATATTGTTTTTGTTCGCTTAGCCGTTTGTACTGCTTGTAGAAAGATATAATCATATGAAAGTGTAGTATCTCTGTAAACAAGCCCCGCCCCCAAGCCTCTAGGATCCATATTGGCTGAACAGTGAGTCAGTCAAGACAACCAGCGCTTAATTCGCTGTCGCTAGCGAATGTTTGCAAACGTCATACACATCGAGCCAACAACTTGCGTGCGACGAATGGGGGGTGCGACCTCTGCTGGACAAATGTGGAATATTTTTTACATTTTTGGGGTTTTTATTTTTATTTATTTTTTTATCTGGACGTCGTCTCACGGGCCGGATTGAACCATCGGGCGGGCCGGTTACGGCCCGCGGGCCGTATGTTTGACACCCCTGCTCTAGGGGCTGTTAATATGTCACTTAATTACGTTTCAATATTTTTTCAGGCGAGAAAGTA
>OMKN01069369.1:12277-22289 GCA_900302345.1 Melanonus zugmayeri
TCAGTGCACAGTGATTAGTATTCACCTCTTCAACTAAATTCCTGCAAATAAATCACAGAAGCAAGATACACTCTGAACGCCCTTTAGCTTTGTCTTCGCATGAGATAAGACCCAGCTATGACCCAGAGTTCAACATCTCTCTCTCTCTGTCTCTCTCTCTTTGTGTCTCTCTCTCTCTGTCTCTCTCTCTGTCTTTCTCTCTTTGTGTCTCTCTCTGTCTCTCTCTCTTTGTGTGTCTCTCTCTTTGTCTCTCTCTCTGTCTCTCTTCTGTGTGTGTCTCTCTGTGTGTCTCTCTGTGTGTGTGTGTCTCTCTCTCTCTCTCTGTCTGTGTGTGTGTGTGTGTCTCTCTCTCTCTCTGTGTGCTCCAACTTCATGCAACATTAACGTGATGGTGAGTGATGCTCTCTGGTCAGACGTTCATTAGCGACACATTGATATGTTTTGCGCCTAGCCTCCCCCTTCAGCGGCTCAAGATGTATCATGGCCTGAGGCCATCGGCCCCCTGCTTTGTAATTCCTATCATTTTCCTATAATCATAACTCATGCTGTCACCATAATTAGTTAACTGTGTTTAATAGCACGCAAAATTGATCCCCTTTGGATAAGTAATGCCTTTCAGGGAAAAGCCCTCTTTTTCCCCACGATTCCGCCAGCCTACTCATTTGCAACCGGTGAGTGCTAATGACCTGTGGTTGTTGTTTGGGAAGGGGGGCGTGCGAGGTATCGGAGTGGCGAGGGGGTTGTCTGGGAATTTATGATGTTATGGCAACAGAAACCTTTGGACCAGGGCCGGCGCTGATCAATAATTCTCTTCAGCGCGGCTTTAAAGTGGAAAGAAACAGAAGGAACGTGGCCGGTCTTCAGACGGACGCTGGAGATACAGTCGTCCGTGTATCTGGCAAAACCGGCGATGCTGCTGCAGATAAGATAACAAGAACTTAGAAAAATATCAGCTTGGCTCAATGCCTCCTGTCTGACACCAAACACTAAGAAAACGAAGCTTCTTTTCTTTAAAAAGATACCTGCTACAGAACCCTTGAATGTTAGAATTAAAGGTGAGCTCACTGAGCAGGTAACAGAGGTGAAGTATTTAGGGATAAAAAAGTCAAGCAAAAAAGATGTTTAAAACGATTAAGGCTATCCTTGTTTCAAGATGATAAGGAATTGCTTGACATTTGAGTGTGCCTTGCTGTTCTTAAATTAAATTATATTTTTACACCTGTGCTATGGTTTAACTACCTGGTCCCAGGACAACCAGTCAGTAATTAAATGTACAATCGGTCCTTGAAAATCTTAGACAAAAAGCAAATAAGGTCATAATCATTGCTGCATTTAAAGTAAATACAAGATTTTACATTTTGCTACCTTTTTTGATTTTCATTTTCTAAGCTTGTGTTTAAAGGACTTGGACTTGCTCCTCAACTGTAAAGTTTAATTCTGCAAAACAGCTTTTGCTCAGACAGCTTTTTCTGTGAAAGGAGCAAACTCATGGAACTCTCTACCTGATTACTTTTCAATTTGCTGCAAACTTCACCACTTTTAAGAGAGTTACCAAATCCTGGTTAATTCAGCAATAAACTTGTACTCATGTCTAGTTTTCTGTAGCACTGTTTTAATCTCTTATTTTCAGAAAAGCCCTCCTAGGGACGGGTGTTGCAAATTAGCATCCGCTTTAAACACTATGATACTTGCATCAGATCGCTGTCCCTCTCAAATAAAGCATTTTAGCCATCATCTCCTATAGCAAAGCTGTTTACCTGCGTTCCCTGTCCTCTCCTCACCTTTGTCCTCTCTCTCTCACTCGTTCCGACGACTTTGGTTTCTTCTTCCTCGTCGTTTTTTCTTGGCCTTGCCCTTTTTTGTTTTCCCCGTCTGCATTAAAACACACATGCACGCGCGCACTATGCTAATTAATTAGTCCCATGGGATCTGCATAGAAGTCAGAGACAGCGGCTGCACTCCCCTCCAAACATCCTCCTAGTCCTAGAAACCAGACGGCCGTGCTTAGCCTAGCACATCTCCAGATGCCAAGACTTCCTGTGCCCTGCTCTGCCTGTAAAAAAGAGTCGTAAAAATATATATACTATATATATATATATATATATATATATATAGTATATATATATACACACACAGTATATATCATGAGAAATGTAGGATGTGTATAGCTGTAAAAATAAAGTATACATTTGTTTCTGTTTTGGTTGTTTCTGTCTCTGGTTGTGAGGGTTGTTTCTGTCTGTGGTTGTGAGGGTTGTTACTGTCTGGTTGTGAGGGTTGTTTCTGTCTGTGGTTGTGAGGGTTGTTTCTGTCTGTGGTTGTGAGGGTTGTTACTGTCTGGTTGTGAGGGTTGTTTCTGTCTGTGGTTGTGAGGGTTGTTTCTGTCTGTGGCTGTGAGGGTTGTTTCTGTCTGTGGTTGTGAGGGTTGTTTCTGTCTGTGATTGTGAGGGTTGTTTCTGTCTGTGGTTGTGAGGGTTGTTTCTGTCTCGTTGTGAGGGTTGTTTCTGTCTGTGATTGTGAGAGTTGTTTCTGTCTGTGGTTGTGAGGGTTGTTTCTGTCTCGTTGTGAGGGTTGTTTCTGTATGTGGTTGTGAGGGTTGTTTCTGAGTGAGTTTCTTTTTGCACCAGGGGGAAAAGCGGGGGGGAAATCATTTAGTTGAAGTATAATTGTAGGACTGTGCTTACAGTCACAACTGGAGCTTATATGAAGCCGGCGTCTTCCTGCCCTCCCCTGACCCACCCCTACACGTTGTAATATTCTGCTGAGCTCTGTGGTTTTTCACAGGTGTCGGAGACTTTAACATTTTATTATTCTTACCATGTATGCTCACACGTGGACAAAAAAAAAAGTCATAATTATAACGCACACACACACACACATACACACACACACACACACACACACAGCTGAGTTTGAACAGAGACTAGACCTGGGCTCTGCAGGCCTGGTAAAGAGTGTAACAAGGATGCTTTGTCGTCGTATTTTCCCCCACTTTGTCGAAGCAATGTTTACACGGAGAATCCATGAATACGCTAAGCTTGATTGTATTCAAAGCGCAGACGCGGCGCAACAACAGCCGTGACAAGAGACGGGAAAATGAGAACCAAATAAATGCAAATAAAAAGGGGGAAACTAATTAACCCTCTCTGGTTTGGGTGCATAAATCAACATTCAGTCAGAACTCCCCCCGAAAACAACTTTTTCTTTTTTTTGGGTCTAATCTCAGCAAGGAGGAGCAAACACACACACACACACACACACAGTGATTGTGTCTAATTGAGGGTCACATAGCTAACCTGTGTGTCTGAGCCATCCTCCCCACCCCACCTTCTGTACCCCTTCTCCACACTGCACAGTGATGACACACACACACACACACATCCACCCCCCAGCGAAGAAGATTCGGGTTTTGATGGAATGTGTGTGTGCGGCGTGATAGAGATGAGAATCTCACGGGGGACGACAGCCCGGTTGGCCCCGAACCCCCGTCTCTCTTTCATCTGACAGGTGGTGTGGAGGAGGAGTCGGGTGGAGGTGGTGGTGGTGGTGGTACTTGGCACGCTGGATTCTACATGTACACTCCCTCCTTTGTGTTTTGTACTTCCCCGCCGCCCCTCTTAAAAGGTTATTTCCCTCCTTCCGCAGTGTTTTTGTGGGGCTGATTGCCTGCTCTCCGGGGCCCTGTTCCTACGGCGTTAGTTTTACCGCGGGGCTCTGGGGAGCCGTACCCAAAACGACCCCCTCAACTCAGTTGTGTTTTGTGTGCAGAGCGCCGCACACGCGTAACCTTGTCATTTGATTACGCGCACAGACCGGCTACTTTATGACTGACTTCTACGTTAGCGTTAGCTCAGAGTTTGTCGTGTTACGCCCGAACCTCACGGTAGGATATAGGTAGCGTGTGTGTGTTGACCTCTGCTACAGTCCTCCACCACTCTTGATGCTACACTGTTTAATTTGCCAACAGGACACTCACACAACAACCATTGTAGTCCATTTCAGAACAAATCAAATTGAAGTGAACGAATCTTGTCCAGGAGCCAATTTAATGTTTGAATGAGCAAGAAAGAAAACGGCATCCTGTATTCTGGTGATTTCATTGACTTGGAAATAGCTCTTCTGTTGGTGAAGGCTGACACAGTAATAGTCCCATTATGACTGGGGCTGGTTGTGCTCTTGGGTACGACAACATATAGGGCTTCATGTGGATTAAATGGACCCCAAATTGTCTCTTCTGCAATCGTATTCGGTACATTGAGCTTCTCTAAGTCCGGTTACAGAGTCTGTCTTTCCGTGCCTTGGCATTTTTGAGTGGTGCAATGTAATTTGAATTCTTGATACTTGGCAGAGGTCATTCTGGAGAGATACTTGGCGTCAATGTAATAATTCTGTCTTTATTATTGGTAATATCAAGGCTTTTTCACAAAAACACTGGTGCAGATGCAGGTTGTCGTGTCTCTATCAATGAATTGACGTCTATTTTTTACTAAGCCTCCCAATTTATTTTTCTTCGATAATAATTTCAATAAACTCACACAACACGCAACTTTAATTTAATTTCCACTTGGTTGAAGTCAATAAGGTTGTGGAAATGTGTTGAAATCACTGCCTGCTGTTCAAACTGCAGATGAAATTGTATCTCCGCCAATTTGTCATAAACCAAAACAATGTCTGGTGAATGGGATGGATCCTAATAGCTCCTAGGAAATGAAAATCATTCCAATCCCTGTAGATATGAATACAATATTCAATGGACCCAAACATGTGTTTGTGCAATTTCGAGAACCACTTGGATACCGATAGTCTCACGACCGCGTTCTCAAAGCAAAAGTTCACGTCTTCAGAAATGATGGATAGCTGCCCGAGGTTCTTCTTCTTCTTATAATATCATTGATCGCAGCGTCTTGATAAGCTTTGAGTTGATGTACGTACAGCTATGTGTTATTATAGAACAGTGTTCTATAATGCTAACCTTAAAGACTTAGTCCCCTCCCCACATGATAAAGCGCTGTTAGATGAGATTTGTATGCAGATGTCGCTGAGGGGTTGATGGTGGTCGTATTTGGGCCGATGGAGAATGCAAATCCTGGTCCAACAACGCCAACTTTTCCAAAAAAGTTGCAGAAACGCATTGTGTTTTTTTGCATGAAGCAGCTCGCTTATAGCAAGAATAGCAGAGCGTGAAGGATCCCCTTTATATAACAAAGTGATTTTAAATGATTTTCGAATGAAATTTGCAGGTCACACAAAAAAAAAAATTCAACTTGGACTGACATTTGCAAAGTACGCTCGTGTCTGGCAAACGTTGTGTAAGGAATGTAAAGTGTGAGAGTTTCATCGTTCATATTCCACTCAGTCCTTTCGATCAATCAATTCTTCCAGCCGCACACACACACACGTGTCCATGCTGATGGATGAAATCGTTTAAAAAAATGATCGAACTGTGATGCCATTAGAGAATTCATGGCTCATTGAAATGTACAATAAAGAACTGTAGATCGATGGAGAGAGAGGGGAGATTTGCACCACGATAGTCTGGTAAAGTACTGGTGCTAAAAAATTAATACAACAGCCTTTCCAACACGCGTCAGTTGAAATGAAAAGTCAAAAGGTACGCTTTGTCCGGTGTGGCGAATGCTTCGGATGTGTTGCCATAAACAACACATGGCCTCGGCTCGTAACGACGATACCTGTGTGCGTCGCACGGCAGAGGTGTTCGTAAACAGCTGTTCAGCCGTCCCGGTGACTCCATAGGCTTCTCCAAGGACTCCGATATGAGAGATGTGATGATGGTGAAAGCGTAGATGTTACAGCTGTCGGGAGGCACAGCCCAGGTCATCGTTGTCCGTTTACATTTGTATTATTTCAAGGGGCTGCTTGTGGAAGGCACTTTTTGTAAGCATATTTTTGTAATGTAAAGTTTGTAATGAATACCAAATGTGTGTGAAAATCCAGATTTAAATATATACACTTGAAATGTACCGTATACTCCAACATGAAAAGGAAAAAGGACTTTTGTTATACCGTCACGGTTTACCAAGATTGTCAGATTGCTCATTCATTACTATTGGTTCACATCAGAAGGGCCTGTTGAGATCTGATCTGGGTCAAATCCCAGCCGATGGGAATCCCTGACCGTAGACATTGTTTCTCTCATCAGGAACACAATAGGCAGTGTTTAGGTTGAGTGGCCTAATGCACCATTTGTTTAAACCCATGAGCAAATTATATTGAGAAAAAACTGTTGGATATCAGTCTTGCTTTTTAATGGGTTTGGAAGCACATGCACACACATGCACACACACACACTAACCACCACTACAACACACACATACACATAGAAGCTAAAGACAGATGGCTCATTTGGTTGTGTGAAAGATGCTTTTGACACGGCGGTGTCATGTCCACAAGTCTCCACTCTCACAATATTTACACTCAGCTATCTCTCCTCATATTTTCACTCCGTTCACTTTCATTATAAAGTTGGTCAAAGTGGAACAAGGTTCTCTGCGGTTCAAATTTGCAGTTTCTCAATGTAAGCTAGGGGGTTTTCAATGACCATTAAATGAGCTGTTTTTGCTCACCGTCTATGTGTAGAATAGCGGCCAATTTGGGACTTGTCGCTTCTCCTTTCATGGCTGTTTAGCTATAGGACAGCAATAGGCTATATTGGCACATGTCTCTGCACTTCAAGGTAGGGAAGAGGTTGAAAGGAATTCATCCAATTACTGCCGCTCGCTATCGGCCTCATGTTGATTTCTCGTTTACAACGCGGAACAGAAACTGCCAATTTTTTGCTGAAGTGAGCGAGGAAGAGACGTTCATGAGACATTTCCATAAGTGGCCTCCGTCTACGTTATTTCTCTCACATTCACTCAGTGATGTGTGAGTGAATGAGTGAGTGTCGTGCGAGTGTAGAGCGAGTACAGTGCGAGTACAACACGTGTACAGTGCGAGTGTAGTGTGTAGTATAGTGTGTGTATAGTGTGAGTTAGTGTGTGTATAGTGTGAGTTAGTGTGTGTGTGTATAGTGTGAGTTAGTGTGTGTGTGTAGTGTGAGTTAGTGTGCGTGTGTGTATAGTGTGAGTTAGTGTGTGTGTGTGTGTAGTGTGATTAAAGATTAAAGGCGCGCGGCGACAGATGGAAACACCTTCTTGAGGTCTTTGTGGAGCGACCATGTTTCCCACTGGCTGTGTTTGAGCGCGTTTCCTCCAGGACGCCGTGTTCCCACGGGAATACAGTTTCCTAGATGCTAGAGTCTAAATTTACACTCCTGATTGTTCTGAGATTGTTTTTTTCCCCCGTCTTGGTTTTAATTTCAAATTGAATTGGTGCAACGTTTTTTGTGTAATTAAGTCTCTCTTTTCAATAACGGAGGAATTATGCCGTTGCTTTCTTTTTTTTACAATGCCAAACACATAATAACTTTGTAGCACAGAAATAAACTGGCACCTATACTCACATCAGATGTGACAACAATCATATTTTTACTCATTTCATGATATTTTCTTTCTTTTTAAAATGATTCGAGTCAGCTTCATAATGACTGAACTTATAAAAAAAGTTTTCCAGTTGCAGAAACAGGGCTACATTTCCTACATGTAGAAAATGCTTTGAGGTGAAACACTCAATTAATGTGTCCCTTTTGAATCCAGTGTGAACAAGTGCAACACGTAATGCAATTCCAAGAAAACAATAGCAAAGTAGAAAGTACAAACATGAATTTTTACTCAATATAAAAACGACATTCAACTTGGTTTGAATTGGATGTTATGCCGTTAGTATGTACTGCAAGATGTACTAAATACTGAGGATCTAAGAAAGTCTAGTAAAAAGTAGGAATGCAAGCACACTCACACAAAATCTAAATCTTCCAGGAGCACGGCTACAGGCTTACTGCCTGCTGGTGATAATAATAATTATCAGGACTTTCTAATAAGGACTTTCCTTGAGTGCTGGCCTTCTTCTCTAAGAAAGTCTACAAATATGAAAATATTCTATAATATATGCTATACATATGTGTACTGGTATGTATGTTTATTTGACAAATGCCATATTGAACCTCTTTTTTAATGTGCTTCACTTGTTTCGCTTTATTAATCCAAGACTGGTTCATCTGTCAAACCTTATGTAATTAGTTTGACATGAAGCTAGGGTGTGAATTCATGCTCTGAAGTAAATTTTGTCCGCCATGTTGCGTTCACCCAACAAAATTTATTTGAAAACCTTTCCGCAAAAGTTGAACAAGATATACTTGGGTCTTCCTTCAGAGAATCAGGTGCCATATATTATCATGGTTAAAATGGTAAAGTGGTAAATAGTCTTCGGTTGAGACCTGGAGGGTTTAATGGCCACACCGGGTACTTCTTAGCATTCATGCTTGCTTTCCTCCTCACTTGTGTGTGAGGTATCTGGGTGTTATTGCAGATTGTTTTCCGTCAGCATTTAAAGATGCATATATTCAGATGTATGCAATAACCACACGCCCTATTATCTGAGGCTTGTGTTTGGTGGCTTTTTTGTGCTTCAAACGTTATGCATATAAATGTCATTGCATATTGCTTCAATTTGAACCCCTGCACTCCTAGGCCTACACAAGGAAATTTCTACATTGTTAGGAGATAAGGTAGGATATAATAATAATGGCACCAATGACATTAACCTTTTTAATTATATAGTTATATAAAAGAACAAATAATAACGAATGACGCAGTTGAGAACTCTACTCTGCGTTATGGCGATGTGTGTCCGACTCAAGAACACACACACACTTAGTTTATCTATCTAAACATTCATTAACCTTTTTAATTAGGCCTAGTTATAGGAAGGAACGAATCAAGCTGTTGAGAACTCAATACTCTGCATGCATGGCAACACATCTCAGACACAAGAACACAGTTATTGTATTTAGTGTTAGGCCTATATATATATATATATATATATATATATATATATATATATATAATACACACATTACAATTTGAGAGACATAGGCCTATTCCTTTGAGAGAGATTTAATATATTTGGTGGACTTAGTACATTATATAATATATACAGACAACAGTTATATTTTACATTGGTGAACATGACTGATTTCTGACTTCCTCTGATGTTGTGCTCTATCTCCTATGATGATGCACTTGACTACAATTAATTACAACATTAAATACACAAATCTAAGAAATTACCAATGTCTCACTCTTGTCTCACTCCTCTATTGACATTGGCTATTCAGTTGATTTTTGATACTCATGATCTTCAACAGACTTTTAGGTAATGATATTTACATAACCGTAATGACACTTCTGGAATTGGGATATTTGTGTCTGAATCATTAGGAATCAAATTGCGGCAAAATAATAATTGAATCTGCGTCTCTGCAGTAAGTAAGTGCAGACATTAATTTCTAACTTCAAACTATATATTTTTCACACAATACAATAATTACAAATTAAATATCAAATGTGCACAACACATACAACTCCAACCAATTCCTCATTTGTTAAGATAAGGTCAATATCTAAGCCTACTTTATTAACAGGACTGTAGCTGGTACAGGGCCTCTCCAGACGACAGGACACGGGGCGATGTTGAATCCGGTTTATTGTTTAAGATGCACAATGAATTGTTTGCTGAGCAGGTGGTGAATGCTGACATGACAGGGCTCAGTCCTGAGTGTGTGTGGTGACAGCTGGTTTAACCTGTTAGGGTTAACTCTGTCCTGAGTGTGTGTGGTGATGCTGGTTTAACCTGTTAGGGTTAACTCTGTCCTGAGTGTGTGTGGTGATGCTGGTTTAACCTGTGGGCTTGATTACTGGATGCACCACAGGTGTGCAGCCTCACCTCAGCCCCAGAGTCCAATCAGTCTGACTCAGGCCTCAGGTGAGGCAGCTTAAACCAGACACCAACCACACACACTCCACACCAAGCCTACTTTATTAACAGGACATTTTGGTGTCCCTGCAGAAGTACAGGACAGTTCTAAAAACGCAAAGCAGAATGTAGACGTGAG
>OMKN01069375.1:0-14279 GCA_900302345.1 Melanonus zugmayeri
ACACACACACACACACACACACACACACAGGCATACCTACACACACACATTTACACACACACACACACACACACAGGCATACCTACACACACACATTTACACACAGACACACACACACACACACACACATATGTAGGCACTCACATTTACACACACACACACAGGCATACCTACACACAAATTTACCCCCACACACACACACACACGTACACACATGCACACACGTACACATGAAGGCAGACAAACACGTACAGTGAAGCAGGAAGTCAACATGTGCTCATTCTCTAACTATGCTCAGGGAGTAGAGGACTAGGAGTAAACAACTCGTAGGATACGTTCCACCTTCATCTTCTCTCATCATACCTTCCTATCTATGTGTCCTAACGTACAGTTGTGTGTACAGTTAAATAAAATTACATTTAGCATGTCAAAATGATCTTTTTAAAACTGTGTAGGCCCTTGCAGAACTGTACAGTGGTTAAAATGACGACACTATTGTTACCATGAGGAGTTCATAGTTCAGATATCATGATGTCATGATATCTGAACTATGATATATGATGATGATGTATAATCTGTTTATCTTGAATTATCTGTCCTGAATAAATCCCCAGATATTCCTTTATTCACCACTGCTATTCACCAGGTATTTAAATTGTGGTGTTAAATCCATGTATGAATAACTTGCATTTGAAAACAACTAGTAATGATAACTAACCATGGGTTGTTTTCTTCTTGTCCTGTCAAAGCACGCACATGATATCGCATGTACGTACTGCTCCATGACGTTGCAAACATAATCAGAGTTGTTATTGTTATTTATCATTATTAGTGTCAGTGTTAATATTGCATTTCTGCTTAGACTTTAAATCTATGATAAAGTGTTCAGTTAACATGACGTACTGAGGGATGCTGATGAGCGTCTGACAAACACTCAGTGCTGGGTTCTGATGACCATTCATTGGTCATAGGGCCTGCTTCCATCCCAGGGTCATGATAACGGAAGAGTTCCCTTATCTCTGACGAAGGAATGCTCTGGGAACTAAGGGATATAAGCTGGGGCATTGGTGTTTGGATTCAGACTTCTCTCAGCAACTCTCAGCGGAGGTGTTTGCTCTGAGAACTCTCGACAGAGCTCTGGTCTATTGTATGTGTTTCAATAAATGCTACGAAAATATATTCCTATTGCATTGGATGACTTTATTCTAACGGCAGGTCGTTTTGCTTAAACTAGCAGGTCAAAGGTCAACGTGAGTATGCAGAAATTCCCACCACACCCTCATCTCTGATTCATTTCTGATTAATAATATGAAATTGAAATGACTTTGGCATTCAAGTTCACAACATGAATGAAAAGCCTAGACAGAATTCCTATGCCATGAGGAGAGAGATATGACCAGGATGCCAGGAAAACGTAACAAAATCATTCTGGTGGATAAACACTGGAGCGCAAATATTTATTTCCATGTGTTTACATTTATTCAACCATCTGTAGTCATTTTCAACCAAATACTTTGCTCAAGGACACAACAGTGGCAAACATGGCTCTTGAGGTACTGTTAGTCACTGAGATAAGCTACCAGCAACTAGCAACCAGGACTTAATATCTACCAGCCCTTTACTCAGCCATATCTCTCTTCATATCCCATAGCGCTACCATTCCTCAAGGTAGCTAGCACACTAGCTGGCGCTAGTCAAGAGAAAACCATCTGCTGTTGACATTGAGTTAAGCTTAGCCAAGCCTCTTCTCAGAGGTGTGGAACGGATCTTACAATGGAAGATCTTGTGATGGTGGGCTGAGCACGGCATGTGAGTTGTCTGGTTTAAGCTCCACCTGACATGGTGCTGAAGCAGGATCTTACAGACCATGTGGAATGAATGACATCTAACACTGGTCCTGTGTGAGGGTGGTGACCTCCAAGGGACCTCCAATACAAGGAAATAAATGAAGTAATTCCAGGTGAGAAGCTCAAACACTTTTTAGTTTAAGGAGATGATCAGATTTAGTGTGATAGTTTCTGTTTATTTTGTGGCATATGATAGAGGTAACATTTAATGTTAAATGTAACCTGAATGCTTTCTACCGGGGGTCCAAGTTGTTGTGCTCCTGTTTTCCACACACTAAGGGCAAATTAAGTTTGAGATAAAATGGCTAGTTATTTAATAAGCTTCTTGCATCTTTAGTTGCTGTAACAACACAAAAAGTCCCATGCATATCAGAACTGTGTAGGAACGTGATTAATGAACCTGCAAAACTACTATAATATGGCTTCATTCGAACTGAGGTATCAAAGTGCCACATGATGCATATTACATATGAATGATGCATATGTAATATGCCACATGATGCATATTACATATGCATCATTCAAGAAAATGTCATTGTAAAATGTGTAAATAGAAAACCTAGCACTAAATTAAGACGTTTCCAATCTGGTCCTTAGTTTGGGAAAACCCTTCAATTGCGTTTCACCAATTCAATATAGTTGCAAATAAAACGGACAAACTTTTTGTGAACGATGCAAAGCCGAAGTTGTTCAAAGACATGAAGCAACATTTGGACCGTATCTTGCTTCAATAATGTGTATTTCCAAATAACAACAGGATAGTACCTGGGTGAGGCAAAAACATGGTGTAGCGGATCGCCTAGTACGTGGGATGCCGCTTTTCCATTAGTTGAAATGGGCCAGATCTCGGAAGAGCCGATCGAGCCGATGGCCTCGCGATATTGGGCGGGACATAATGTTGGGAGGAATTTGATTTGATCGTTGAAAAGTGGGCGTGTCATAGCAAACATGGAGTGGAACACTGCTGATATGATAGCGGGCTAATGAATCTCTTCTTCACTACCCGCCTACTACCTGTGTCTGTACGCACTGATTGGTTGAAATGTTCAGGAGCGCATCAGCAGCTTGTCAGCACAAGACTAGCAAGCTACTGTGACCAGTAGTCATACTCATATTTTGTTTTACTAGAAGAAAATCTGATGGGATCTTGATATAAGCCAATTTTTTGGCATGTATTGTTAGATAGGTGCCCAATATGACCAGGGAAGTGACCTAAAACAGTTAAAAATAAATGTTTCATTACCTTGCATCTTTAAATTAACTGGATTTGACGTCAACATATTAAAAGGAGGATGAAGGGAGCAGGTATGTGACATGAGAAAGAAAGTAGCAGATCGCCACAATGGGAAATATGTGATGTTGATTGGTGAGGATTTGTAGATCGTGGAACTTCGGCTATGTGTATCAGTAACAGCAGCAGGCGTGTCATAACTGTAGGGTATTTGTGGACAGCCTGATCTCCAATTCTGGAAAAAACAAAACAAAAAAAAGTGAAAAGATTTGAACTCACCCTAGTCGGTCCTCCTCTGTCTTCCTCAGGTCGAAGTCCCGCTGGACAACGTCCCACACATGCTTGGCCTCCTCATCCGTGAGCTTGGAGAGGTCCAGCTTCTTGCCCGGGGCACTTCCAGGCATCATGGTGGAGCGGGGCAACTGACCAGCGCCGGGATGGTTGGGTGGAGGACTGCAGCCAGAGAATGAGAATCAGAAATGTATTTGCCGAACTACAAATGTGTGTAGGAATTCAGGCGTCAGGTGTCAGCATTCATTCAGGGAAAAGAATACAAATCTAGAATAAAAAGGTTGAAAGGACAAATACATAAATTCAAATGAGTTTGAGCTTAAGAACTTGGATAGAAGTTTAAACTTGTTTTCAAAAGGTCAAGGGAGGGAGATTAGAAGCACAGATTGTTGATGGATTTAATACAAGTAAAATTGCATTTAAATATTGCTTATTGAAGATAAAGGGTTAAAACTGATGAGCTAAATATAAGGCTGTTTTTTTATTTAGAAAAGGCAGGTTGCTACTGTCTGCAACCAATGTCTTTTTGATCCATTTTGAACAAAGCTCTTTAGCATCTTATTTGCTTCACATGTGATCAATATTTTTCAATATTGTTCCTAGCGATCATTTTGATTGATTGTACTGTACAACCCCCTGTGGACATACCCTGTTTGTGTCCCCACCAAAGATCAAATCAATACACATTAGATATACTGAAACACTGAAATACTGCTTTGCATACAATGCATAGTAGAGTGCCTTGTTGATACACTGGATTACAATATTCACACATCTTTCCTTCCTCCATTCCCCTCCTTCCCCTACCAGTGTTCCCATATTCCAGACTGGCTGCCAGTGTTTTATTGGTCCCATTAAGGTAGCGATGAATCCACAAGATTGACCATTAAAACTGTCTACAACAAGACGTCTCTGGAGTTACCCTTGACACAACTTCAAGGCATGAATTATTACTAAAAAACACCTTTATAGCTAAATTTACAGAGAATAAGAGACCACAGAGGCAGCCAATATATCCAACAAACTCTTAATCCAAAGTAACATATAGGACATTATGTATGCCTACAGGTAGACATGTGTACAATGGTGTTCGAACCCACAACCTTCCAGCTAGGAGTCCAACACCTTGCATGCACCAGCATATGAAGCAGCAACATTGGAATTCCGACACCGTAACGCAAGCATGGGACAGGCGTGAGTAACTCTGACGCAAGCTAACAAGCATGGAGCCATTGCCTGTTGATTTTATATTAAAGCAGCTCCCTGTTTTAGCTCCATGACTTACTCCACTTCTTTTATTGTGTTCCTAGTGTTTATAGGAGGGCATGGAATGACTAGCACATGGTTCCCATTCATTCTACAGCTCTGAGCTAACAGCCACAGCTCCTCCATAAATTCAGGAGACTATGTAGGCAGCACCTGGAACCTGAGGTAAGGCAGACCAGAACTACATGGATGATGATCTAACACCCTTATTATTTTTCATGATCTATCATTATCTTTATGGTCTATTTACCTATTCTCCTATTTTATCTGTTTATATATGTTGATTTCACCTCCTGGTGTGTGTTGTTGCACTACAAGTGATTTTACATCTCAGTGACATGATACTTTCTAATGGTTCAATGTAATGAACAGTGCAATGGGTCAATGCAGCGGTTGACCTTGAACACTGACCCTAATCCTCTCATCTTCACTTGACCCTCTGTGTGTCTTGTTTCAACCATTACATCACTTTGGAGCGCATGATTGGACTCATTATAAATGTCTGGTGTACATGCACGCACTCACACCCACGTGCACACATGCAGTCATAGGCACACACACACACACACAAAATACATACACAAGCAAACATACAAACCCAGAAACTCACAAGACCCATAATGGAAAATAGACAGAAGTAAAGTAGGAAGCTGGTGTCAGATAATTGCTTTGTTTTTCAGCGTATGATGCAGTAATCTAATTTCTCTCCGCCCGTGGTAATGTCTAAAGTAAGCACAGCAGTAGGGCTATCGCTGGACTGTAGACAGACATGTTGGATTCATCAAACAATATACAATAATATAACAACTACTTTCCCACAGTTGTGTTGTGGAGTTCCCAAGCCATCAGCTAAGTGATACACGGTGTGTATTTACAGAGAGGGTGTTCACTGTTTGACACCCTTCCCCCTTCCAGTGCAAGGTGCAGGAAAACCAAACAACCATTGTGTTACGTACACCTTTTAAAGTTGAAATAGGTGTGAATTAAGCATCATCGTGGAGACGGTGGAATAAAAATAGGTGAAATTAATGCTAAACAAATTCAAGCTGAAATTGTAATCTTAGTTTACTGTTTTTAAACAGTAAATTAAGACACATGTTGTACCTGCCAAACTATATTATCTGATACCCATTAGTAGCATTTCCTATCACACAAACTTTGCTTCAACAACACAAGGCCAAGCTAATATTTTCAGTGCTTGAAGAAAAATGTCCAAATTTGTTATTATAAGTCATTTGGCATTTCCCTACAAACATTTTGTATTACTTGGCTGCTGAACACAAGGCCAGAAATACACACAAATACAGTATCAGAGGCATCTGAAGTCCCCTGGGTGGATGGGGATGGAGATCCTAACTCCCATGGTTTAGCCAATTAAGATAACTACAAAACACATCAGAGTTCATCACAATCAACAGTCACACACATCCGCTGGCTGGTATTTCAGATCCGTCTGTTGTGGTGTGTCAACGTACCTTGACGTGGAGTTGTGGAGGAAGTAGCCTGAAGGGGCCAACTATTCCATTAAAAGAGCTGGCAGACTGACTGCAGGGCAGGCTAGGGAGCCAGAGGCAATGCTAATCACATGTCTGGCTAATCAGGAGGAAGAGTTGCAGGCTGCATGAGAAGGCAGAGAAGTCTCCTCCCTGCTCTCTCTCTCTCTGCCAAAGGTCAGCTTATGGTAGCCTGCTTGTGAGCGTTCTGTTATGCAGGGGATAGATCATCTGTTCTGATCCAAAAAGAGGGGGATGTAGGCTAATGTGTCGCCCAACAATTGACCCAAAGGCACCTTGAACTTTAATATTTGGCTGTGCTGATTCATAGCCATCTTAATGCAAATACATGGAAGTGCTAACTGTACAAAGTATTGATTAGCAGAAATATGAGTGAGTCAGATCAAGATCAATACCATTCTTCTGGCAAACGCAAAATCAGTGGTCTATTTTTTAGAAGATGGGAACATTTCTTCCTCTTTTAAAATCTTGTAACCTCAGGACAGTGCTTTTGTGTATCCACAGTACACATGGAAAGCATGTGTATGGTAGCATAGTAACCTTCGTGGAGGTCTTAGAGTTAGGGGCTTTTGTCTAATGTGGGGCTTTGAGGCCTTTTTCAGACGGTACTAAAGGGCTATTCTAAAAACACTGAGCAACTTATGCTAGGTATTCAAAGAGCTAACTGTAAGAGAAACCGAGCAGTTGAATCAATCTGTCTCAGTGAATCCCTACGATTAGCCTCCATTGGTAGATTTGACTACCATATCTAACCAAATCCAGTTATTTGCCAGGTCAGCAAACCCGAGTACTGCTTTCCTCCTTTCTCCTTTTATTAGGCCTGTGATAGGTTATGTGGTGGTTAGAGTTAAAGCACATATACAACACTAGACACAGGTTACGCAGCTGCTGTTGTCTGATTGGCTCGTAGTGCAAGATGATGACATCATAGGTTGTAAGACAAGTGACATCAGCTGGCACCAATTTGACCAATCACAAAGAGCGATTGGTTAATGAGACAGGACGCCGTCCGTGTTTGGCTACTTAAAAAAAAAGAATGAATCAGGCAGACTGGGAACAACTAATAAGCAATGGTATGCACCAGATTTAGACTCACACCAACGGCTACACAGGGCAATACTTGTCAACAAGGTTTAACTTCATGCAATTGCTATGTTATTTCGAGTTATATATCAGTGACTTTTTCCTCCCCAAAGACCTATTGCAAATCTAGACAAACTAGTCTAGACAATCTCGCAAATTGAATTAGTATTTGAGTTGTAGATATTGGGAATTTAATGTGCTGGCTCTTTGTGTGCTGTTTATATAGGCCAGTACGGAGTTTGAGGCGTTTGCGCCTACATCGAAGCAGACATGTAAAGCTGAAGTATTTAGTAAGGAAATGTAACGTGTAATGACGACAACAACTGCAGCTAACCGCTGATTCCCCCTTTTGAACAGAGGTGCTATTCATCCAAGCCACTAATAGTAATGTCAAGCTATTTGTCTGCCCTGAAACGACATGAGAATACGCTTGGTTAAGTATTCTAAATGAAAGGCAGAGGTGCTACATTTATAGTAGAAAATTGATATTATTGAAAAGTTGTCAGGTTTCATCATGAAATAGATGTCATGTATGGGTATGAGGTGGAACAGAGACATGCACAGAGATCACAGGAGATAATGGTAGATAGATAGAGATATTCAAGTAATAATATAGCCTAAAACATGTTATAAAACGTCTATTGGTGATGTACAACGCACCCCAGGTCCTATTTTTCCGATACGTGTACTATTGTACTTTATCGTTATTTGCAATTTGTCACTGGCTGTCATGTCAGGCTTCCCCCGATCTGCTCCAGTGTGCTATTTTCCTACATTACCCAGAATGCCTTTTGCTACCCCCTCTCAACATCAGGAGGAAACATTCTGTAAATTGTACATTTCTAAATTGAATAAATGAAACAAAGGTATTATAGGTAATAGGTAATAGGTAACAATATGTATAACAGGCTTTATACAAACTGTATTCATTGTGAAAGCTAGACATTTGGCAGTATGCTATGATACAATATCCCACATGGACGATCACATTTTGACCATCCTTTCGTGACAACGGCCACGGGATTAGAGAGCTGGTGACTTGACTTGGTTAGCCTGGCAAAGCTAATGTTAGTCGCAGCTGAGCTCGCCGCGGCTAACTTTTAGCTTAGCCAGTGGTGAACACTCAATGGCAGTTTTCTGGTGCTGGATTTCGATTGTGTACGGTGTACCTCTCGCTTTCGTTCAAGTCCCAAACTGAAAAAAAGAAACAGAGTTCACAGAGTTATAGCCAATACTTTGGTGAACATTTCGGTATGCAGCTATCGCTGAGGCTAGCAAGTTTATGCTAAAAAAAAAGGGATATCCATTGAATCGCTGCCTGACTGGTCCTGGACCGTATGTCGAAACCTAGATGCATCGGCCATATCTGGGCTCCCTGCTGCCAGAACACAAATCAACCGGGTTAACGGTGACTACCAGGCCATGCCCTGGCAGCTGTACGGAGGTCATGGCTACCCCCCAAGCCCGCAAAGCTGAAGTGCATTTACGAGGCTACTGGCCTGGCAAAAATGTGTGTGTCCTCTTACTAAATTACTGATTTCTTGCCATAGGAACATTGCAAAAATACATATCTGATACTTATGGTTGCTACAGCAATTTGAAGACATACTCTCCTATTAAACCCCATTCTAACTACTGCAGCAATGTCTCCGTGTGACGTAGTAGCGTCTACACATGAATCAAGTTTAGCCACGGCAAAATGAAATACTACACAAAACGGTAAAATAGGACCTGGGGTGAGTTGTACATCACCAATAGACATTTTATAATGCTGTCAAAGCTGTTTTTTTCCTGTAAATAAACACACCACTCCTTCAAATCAAATATAACACCAACTGACATCTAGGGGTTAAGAAACCAGCTTGACTCAAACACTTGGTCCATTCAGTAATTGGAGAGGTAAAACGATTGACACCACCGAGATACTGAGGGTGTGGTCACGTTTGTGTTTTGTGGTGGTACAGTATATTGACTTATATTCTATCATGAAAATGACATACAGTATTATGATGTATAATGTTCTGTTTTTGTTCTTAAACTACAACAACAGTAATAACAACAACAACAACAACAACAATAATACTAACTAATAATAATGATATATAATGTTCCAGTTATTGGTGGATATCTCCATAATAAATAAATAAAAACATGGCACAAACACAGTATAAGAATGCATGAAGAGCCCCCTTGAGAGGCGTACTAAGTGCCTACTAAGTGGAGACAGAGGGTCTTGGATGATGCAGCAGCAGTTATATGCAGTTCTATTAGATGTTTCAATGCTGTGTGGCATGTTTCATATTGATCCCCCCTTTTGATTTTATTTGTATCAGATTGATTTGTTTGTTATTTGTATATTTGTATTTGTGGAGTGTGTGTGGTTGATGTCTGGTTTAAGCAGCCTCACCTGGCCCCAGTCAGACTGATTAGACTCAGCACACCACACACCACACACACTCAGGACAGAGTGCTAGATGTCAGCAAGATACCACCTGCTCTGGCAAAAAATCCATTGTGTCATCTTTGCAATAAACCGGTTTTCAACATCCACCCTGCAAGAGCCACAGTCAGTGGTATGTGGTAGAGATAATTGTTACAGTATTGTTATTTGTATCGCATGGTGAAATCCTTTATGACCAGTTTATGACAGCCCAACTATCAGTTTCCTGGCTGTATTAAGGGTGAGTTATTGCTAATTGGTTGCTAATTGATTGATCATTAATAATTATTGCTTTAGAGGATTATTCCTTTAAACTGATGTCCAATTCTGATTGGTTGGAAGTCAGTGTTTCAGTGTGCTACAATTTAAAATGTCTGTATCCCCAACACTACCAATGTCTGTTTCTGGTAATGGGCTGGATACAAACACTAAACAAATGAAGAACAGACACAAAAAAGCCTGCTCAGTGTTGTAGTACAGTTGTGTTTTTACACATCCCATGTTTCCTGGTGACCCTCAGCCTTACACCAGCCTCATATTCTGATATCCTTGAACACACAAGGAATATATTTATTCTATCTGCAGGAGTAACTTGAGACCCACCCCCGCATGCTTCACGCATGTACACACACACACACACACACAATGGGCTGTTGGCCAAATGTGGAGACAATGCAGAGCAACCATTTTATCTGTAGTCATTGAAGTCTCCCCTTTATGGAAAAACAGCTGTTTTATATCTGTATCAGTGCATCTATATTGTCAGCATTAGATATGTTTCATCATGGCTTCTATCACTTAGAGTGCTGTTTCTCATTTAAGACCATCGGGGCAATCCCCACAGTGATGCTTTGAAACTCCCTCTACTGGTGAAAGTAGTGCACTGCACCAATAATGCAGTACTGAACTGTGACGACAAACCTCCCACAATGGAGAAAAACACTGTTCGGCTCGGAATAGCTCGCAGCTAACAAACAGTATACATGGAAAAAGGCTTTTCCTAATTTCATTCATTAAACTAAATGATAAGTGATAAATCAAGTCATGATATAAAAATGACTCACTGTTAAAATGACAAAATTAGAGAGCATTAAACAGAGTGGGACATGTTTATGGCAGAAAAACTGACCCTCAGATCTATCAACTTGATACATCTATAATCAAACTATTCCCTATGAGATTGCTGATAAACCAGTCCTAAGTCAATATTTCACCCATTTTGCATATTTGGCTTAATATCCACTTACCAACCATCAAATGCATGCAAGAAGGGACATACCAATTTACCATTTCCCTATGCATGAAGTGATCAATTTCTGATATTAAGCCAAATATGCACAATGGGTGAATTATTTATTTAAAGACTTGAAAGTGAAACTACATTCTTGTGTGGCATGTTACGTTTCCAGGTCAAGATTAGTGAGTGATTATATGTACAAGGAACCGGGGAATGATATGTGTACAGTGCATCGAGTCTCCTGGATCTCTGGTGTCAGAATCAACAAATGAGTCAGATGCAGAGGAGAAGAGCTCACAGTAAAAATAAAAGGACATTTCTGTTTCATGTTCTCTTCCAACTTTTAGATTTCATGGCAGGACATGGCAGCAGTCTTGCTCCCCGTTTCCAATGATACTGTCTGTCTCATATCCAGAGATAATATTATGGTTTTGCTTTCCTGTTTTCCCTCCTCCAAGATCCAGACTTGTTAACGTCACTCTGATACGATGGCGCTAACGACACCTGGTTCCCATCCCGGACCCGTCCCATCCGGTTAGTCACAGGGAAGCAGGAAGAGGAAGGACTGCTATCATTGACAACAAACGAAAACCAGCACGTTCTTCCTCTCATACAGTTGGAGGCACTTATACCACCATTGACCACTGAGGATGACCAAACAATACAAATGTTTCATCAAATAAACCCCATTGTCCACTGTTGCGTATGGTAGGGATTTTCCAATCAAAGTGTAGACACTGAAAGATCACCCACTGGGAGCTTGTGGTCTCAATGCCACCGTCTGCGCAAATTACCTCTGCACCATAACACTAACAAACACCGCACAGCTAGAACTGAGAGCTGCCGAGCAACACGTAATGCTCTGGCCTACTGAAGATAAGCTCTGTTGAATGTGGCTGAGGCGCACAAGACGCCGGCTCTGGTTCCTCTCACCGGCACCCCTGCCAGCACCTGCGGCAGGGGTTCCTAGTCCCCCTCCCATGCCTGTGGGGGGGACTAGGGGACATGGTCCTATCTAAAGCTTGTGGCATACAGTATATCGAGATGGTGCCGATGCGAAGGGCTGCCCGTCAACTTTGCGTTTTTCTTGTTTGCACTGTTGAAGCCTGGAATTCAAGCATTTCGTAGCTATTAATAATAATAAACATTTAATTTATATAGCGCATTTCTAACACTCAAAGATGCTTTACAGGGAGGGGCGGGGACATTGAACGAAACAAAAGGACAAAGACGACACAAGGACACAGGGATAGAGATGGCCGGGGGGCTATGGGAAGGCAGAAGAGATGAGTCTTAAGGCGGGACTGGAAGATGGGGAGGGAGGAAGAGTCTCGGATGTCGTTGGGGAGGGAGTTCCAGAGCCTCGGTGCTGCCCTGGAGAAGGCCCTGTGACCGAAGCTCCGGAGGTTAAATTTGGGGGTGAAGAGAAGACCGGCAGAGGTGGATCGGAGGAAACGGGAGGGCTGGTAGGGGGAGAGGAGTTCGGTGAGATCAGGGGGGGCCAATTGGTGGAGAGCTTTGTAGGTGATGGTGAGTATTTTGTAGGTGATCCGGGAGGAGATGGGAAGCCAGTGGAGTTGCTGCAGGATGGGGGTGATGTGGTGCCAGGATTTGGTATGGGTGAGGAGACGGGCGGCTGCATTCTGGACCAGTTGAAGTTTATTGATGAGGGAGGTGTTGGTGCCATAGAGGAGTGAATTACAGTAGTCAAGGCGGGAGGAGATGAAGGCATGGATGAGGGTTTCAGCGGCGGGTAATGAGAGGGAGGACCGGATTTGAGATGTTACGAACATGGAATAGTCTGTCTGGAACACCTATTCTAATGTCAATTCACTTTCTTTTGTCCTTTTCTGAAAAAGGTGTACAATGTGATCATTGTAATTACTCAAATAAAAGCATTTTACTAGAACCCTAATGGAAATGGTAATTCATCTGAGCCATCAGCCTCGGTATGGGGCCATTGTTCTTTCCACACCATGGGGAACAGATCCAATTAGACCAACCTTTCATATTCATGAGGAACCTTTAATTGCCGCATGACGCGTCCCCATAGCCACCGTATGTGTTGGTGCAGTCTGACCTACGTTTGCTGTTTCTATGGCTTCAATTAGTGCTGATAATAAAAGACTGGCTACTTGATGGATCTGCCAATGGTCGATATGACGAAGGATCTCTAGTGAATCAGCCCGACGCCCACCCACGCATGCATGGTGTAGTAGGCCTATGCCCAAAAGAGAACAATAGAGATGCATCATCATTAGTTTATTTGTAATGTAATCTCATATACAAAACGTAAATATACAACGCATCGGTCCAGCCAGATGCCAAAAAGAGTATAACTCCTTACATAATAGAATATCGTAGCATACTACTACAATGTAGGTTTAAGAAGCTTCGCGATTCATTGAATCTGACACTTCTTGGGTTTGTTCTTACTGCTGCTTGATCCAAGCACCAGTTGTAAGTCGCTGTTAAAGCTCGGGCGGCGCGCCGAGGCGCACAGCGCGGCGCACGGCGCGTCCTCGCCGCTCCCCGGTCTCCTCCCCACCGCTCCTCCTCCTCCTCTCCGGGGGGAGAACAGAGTCCGGTAGGTCTGGAGGGGGACCACGCGATGCTGTGACGGGACGACCTCGCCGGGCAGCCCGCCCAGCGTCACGAGCGCCCTGAACGCGTCCTCGAGTCCGGAGCCGGCTTTGGCCGACGTCTCAAAGTACGCGGCGTCCTCACCGAGGAGCTCGCTGACGTCTAACCGACTCACGACTCTCCTCCCGGGTCCCAGATCGACTTTATTACCGCATATGACGATCGGGACCCTCGGGGGGGCTTTGTCCTTTGATTTCATCAGCGTCTTCTTGCCGGAGATGATCTCGTCGTGCAGGTTGTGCGCCTCCTCCAGCGAGGCCCGGTCATCCAAGCTGAACGCCAGCAGGAATATGTCACCTGTCAATCAATCAATCAAAAATGTGTTTGTTATGTGGAAAAAGGTGCTGAATCAAACAAACCTTTTCACTCCACTATAATTAATAAAATAATACTGTACATACAGTACAGTAAGTAAGAATAATATAAATGGCATATATTATTTTTAACTCTTATTCATTCTTATTCCTCACACACACACACACACACACACACACACACACGGTGATACGCTGATGTTATGATCTCTGCTCTTATTCTTGACATCTCCCCCCACAAAGCCACAAAGGTGTTTTCTGAATGTGAAAAGTCAAATTGTATGTGTGTGTATTAATTGAACACAATCAGACACGTTATTGCTCATTCTAATTACGCATGGACACCTGGACCTGGGCTCTCACCTGTCAGAATGGATAACCTGCGCTTGGCGGGGAACTCTCTTTCCCGCGCC
>OMKN01069386.1:7017-18115 GCA_900302345.1 Melanonus zugmayeri
TAGGAATGCTTTCAAATGCCTTTGCAAAGTATTAGCAGAGGGATGAGATATGCATGCGTGTGTGCATGTGTGTCAGAAACAGAGCCAGAAACAGGTTGTGATAACGAAAATGTGTCGGGGGAATTTTGACCCCAGGGGGAAAAGGAGAGGGCAATGAAATTGGGAGTCTCCCGGGAAAATCGTGAGGGTTGGCAAGTATGCGGGTGAGACCATGGCGATGAAAAGAGGATTTGTATTTCTGTTTGATTCGCTCCAAAGGAGAGAGAAAGAAAAGAGGACGGGCCCTAAAAGTGAGGCATGAGAAACCCCACAGTTAAATTCCCTGTTAAAGCCAAGCTGTATTTTCACTGATAGTATTCTGTTGAAAAGTTAAAGCTGTGTGGAAAGGATGATATTGACACAATCTAAAACAACCGCTTAAAATGTTGAATAGGAATAAAAGTTCTTGTTGAATTTGTGATGTTATTCATAGTTTGACAAAATCTTATATTATACAGCCTTTGTCTTGTTTAATATGCTATGAACATGTTTAAACAATTACGCTGTTTAAAGGCATCACTCTAAAGTGTGAGGAACACGCACACAGGAACAGGTATCAGAATTGTTTTAGATGCATTTCCAGTGCATCTAAAACAACCTTTAAACTTTTGACTTGGCAATGGAAATTAATCAGACGTCACAATTAATATTTGATTATCAGTGAATCATTTTCATCTGACATTTTATTTAAAAAATAGGTTCAATCTCCATTACTAAAAGAAATACCCAACTAATGAATGTTCCCAGTGAGTTTCTTTAATGGACCATGTAGTCATTGTAGTCAAATGGACTTTGACTACATGGACCATGTAGCCATGTAGTCAAAGTCATTGCTAACTCCTTCTTGATTTGTGTTGTGTGCTCAGGTGCCACAGAACGGCATAGACCCACGATGGATGAATCGCTATACCAACGAGAAGAGTGTAGGTCAGGGCATGCTAGATGTGGCTCTGGTGATGTCCAACGCCTCCCAGCTGAAGGCCGTGATAGATCAAGGACCTGACTTCACTTACTACGTACCTCTCATTACACTGATAAGCATCTCACTAAGCCTACAAATGATTGTGGGCTTTATGCTTATCTTCGTCGGTAAGTGTAATGCATTGTGCTACTATTTAACTTTCCTTTTTTTTGTTTTCCTCACCTGCCATTTATCAGCAACAATCTCTGACATGTTAAGCATTTGTGACTATGTGTTGTATATTATAGGTTTTGTTCAGTGTAGTTTTGTTACCAGAATAGGCCATAGCTGATAGAGGATAATGGCACCAACAACGATCAATTTAATTGTGATCTAATTTGTACACACAAACAAATGAGACCGCTGGAATCATTTGGAGTCATTCAAGAATTGCAAAATGTGGTTCATTGTTCCTTATTCTTCCCATTTCCTAAAACAATTTAACATGCTGTCTTAGATGGAACAGGATGAAAACATATTGTACCAGTGGGCCAGATTCCACAAGAACCCTGGCAACCTAGTAATACGATAAAGTACTGAGCTAAAAAAAGCATCACGCCTCCCAACACCTCTCAGAACACTGTGTTGTATTGTGTTGTATTAGATGGATAGGTAGGGTACATTTGCAAGAAACGAGACCATGGCAATGGTCGACCATGTGAATCCCCCTCCCCATTTTATCTATTTGTGACAGAGAGGCTCAACCCTGTTATACAACCATGGAACCAACAACAACGCTGACTTTTCATTATTCTGCCCCACAGTGAAGTGGGACCTGAAAGACGAGAGCCTGCACAACAAGCTGAAAAACATGGAGCACATGGTCACGGCATTCATCTTCCTCATCACTTTCATCAACGTCTTTATCACCTGCTTCGGCGTCCAGCATCCAGCGTCCAATTAGGAATGGAATCTGCCCCAGGGTTCATCTTCCTTCAGCTCTCAGGTCTGTATGTCTAGGAACGACTTGGATCCATATCTGACGTCTTCATGTTTTGTATCTCAGGATCAACAACTTTCCTTTAATGAGAGAGACATTCTGTTGTGTGGTAGTTGATTCATAAATATGTTGACATATGCCTTGCCTTTACAAAATAAAATACAATAATTCTTGTGGCATTAGCATCTTGAGAGAATGAGTACCATCATGTCTGTTGGTAGAAAAAATTGTTACATGTTTTAAGAAAACTAAAGAAACCACTTAGCTTAAATCCAAAGCTTATTATTCAGTGTAATGTGTGATTGTTATAATACGTTTTACTACTACACCATGTGTACTGGCCTTCAGTGTTCTTGTAGCAATGGTGTTGAGGATGAAGGTTAATCTCCCTATACTGCCTAGCAACAGCTTTATGTGGGAGAATGCAATTACATATGTTTACAGATTTTTAAACAATCATCCTCATCAGAGTTTAGTGTTTATTGGGACCTTTAGCCATTACTTAAATATATATGTTGTTGTGAGATAAAAAATCAAGTTCTATGATATTGACTTTTTGTTTGTAATTGTTATTTTCTTGAGCTCTGATGACACAAAAACTATGCCTATTGTTTCAACATAGTATCATGACTAACCTGGACTTAAAATCTTCTGTTCATCAATAAAGAACAACATTTTAATTTCTGGTAAATTTGTTTCACTGCTGTGGTGGAAAAATCCGTACATGGCTCTGTTTCATACTATTTAAAGGTTTTATTTATTCATCTTGCGTCACATATAGGCCTAGCTTGCAGCTGTAAGTCATAAAGGAACCTCCTGTTTTTTGGGATTTATTGATTGTACCTCATACACGGCATCCTGCATTAAGCCAGTATGGAAGGCTGGTTAGTAGGGGTGTAACGGTACACGTATTCGTATTGAACTGTTCGGTACAGGGCTCTCGGTTCAATACGCATGCTAACCGAACGGTTCATTAAAAAAAATATATAGTATATAAATATTTTTTGGGGACATGGCTTCAATTGTGTGAAACATAATGTTCTCAGTGCCACTGCGCTCACTGTCCAGGCAGCATTTTGACGTTTTGAAGTCAGTTTGACAGTCTGATCGCACAAACATGTTCCTCGCAGGAATCTGCCATTGTACGCTTCAACACGCTGTATACGATGCGCAGCAACTGTGCTTGCATTTGAAATGTGTTTAAAATGTGCACGGCTAGAAGCATCAGCTACAAAATCACTTTGCTTTGTTTTCTATTGAATGTCCTGACCGGCCGCATGCAACGTGACGCGGGGCGATGTGAAGCTTTGAGTCGGACGCCCTGTTTCTATCTCCTGCCGACCCCTGCTTTAGTCCATAAGGTGATTTAATTCAACAGGTTACTTATTTATTTCTCAACACACCATATGAATGACAATGACTGGAGAATGAGCCATTTCTCCTTTTGTAAAATGTATAAATCCTTTTTTCATAGTCAAGCATAAAACAGCACACAAATATGCAGCAAAAACGGTACACACAGAGAACAGTACAGTACAGTACTGTGATAGCGTTGTTCTCACGAACCATATTTACAATTTCTCTGAAAGTGTGTGTTCATCCTCCACGGTGTGGTTCTTTCAGTCCTGCAAAATACAAATACTGTGAGCATACTGTATTCTATTGATATTGATTACAGTACACAAGGCAAGTAGATTTCGTACCTGTTCTCCTTCCTGAAGGTTCTAATGATGGCAGCAACTGTGAAGCGGCTGAGATTTGGTTGGACCCTCTGGCCAGCCTCCCTCATGCTCAAACCATGGTTGAGCACATGGTCTACCACAGTGGCCCGAATCTCCTTCTTCTTTCTCCTCCTCCTCTCACTCTTACCCCTCTCCTTCTCTGGTTGCCTCTTTCTTCAAAGTTCTCCATTGTTCACCAAACAAAACAGAGGCACTCTTACAGTATGCTGCAGTCCTGATAGCAAATTGCTCAACAGACCTGAATGTTGTGAATAGAGATGTGAATATTTGTGTGTTGTAGGTTGATGCTTTGAGATTTGACTTGAGAAGTGTGTGCAACAACTGACAATTGTGTGTAGTGTTTTGACAACAAGGTGATGTGTAATTGACAGAGTGTAAAGAAGGGAAGTCAGAGTCTGCAGATAAGGGAGTGTGAAGTAGTGCCAAATTGGGTCGAGCGATTGGTACATGAAGTGAAGGTTGTGCAAATTGTCTTTTTGTGTGTTAACAATTGTGAAAAACTGTAATAAATATGTTGAGAGTTAGAAATGAATTAAATGGCCAGATTAGTAGGCCTAGCTTTATTGGTTGCCTTGTCTAATAAATTAGTCTATATGTTAAAAAAAAACTTGGTCAGAGATGCCACGAAGTAGGTGGCAATGCCTTAACCGTATATGTGTTGAAGGCCACAGGGGCCTCTTCCATCCTTGTCAAGGGGAGTGCTAACCTTCTCTCCTTTCATACAACACGTCTGAAACCACGCCCACGTGGCCTTATATACGCGCCCTTATGCAGGTCACTGTCACTTATGGTTCCGTTTCCGGGTTACTTCGGACCGGTACACGACAATATAACAAATAACACAACTTTCTACTCCAATTTATACTCATTAATGTGATATATATTTCTAAATAATGAATACTATGTTTTTCGTTTTGTACTCCCATAATGCACCGCTCGCGTCCGACCAATCGAAATATGACTGTGATATCACAGACCGAAAACCTTTTTAAAGTATTTTCACGCGGCAGTAACAGATCGCCATCATTCCTTTCTTTACATGATTTTACTCGTTTTCTAAAAGATTATTACCAAACGATGAACAAAATAGCAGTAGATTTGTAAGTATAGATGTACAGTGCCTCATGGTGGCCAGGAGAGGGGAGTAATGTTTCACCCAAAGAAATGTAACTTCACTACTTAAGCTGCCTACAAGTTTTAAGGGACCTTGATTTAAATAAAGGGCATTACGTGCCTAATTTATACAGTCTACACATTTATTTCTACAGTCATAGACATGTGAAGGCCTACATGTCACTATGTGGTGGCTGGTTTCAAACCCCAGTGTGTGTGATATCATATCACTTATAAGAAATATTTTCAAGAAATAAATTGTACATTTATTCCAGTGGGGCACAGAGGCCACAGTACATTGAGACCTCACAACACATTTAGAAATAGTAACCCTTACAAATAATGTGTTATCATATAACCAGTGGTGGACAAAATACACAACTCCATTACTTGAGTCAAAGTACAGATACTCCTGGTCAAACATTGCTCCAATACAAGTGAAAGTTGTTCAGTCAAAACTTTACTTGAGTTAAAGTACTGGAGTACTTGCTTTTAAAAATAATTAATTAATAATTAATTTCAACGCATTGTTGTATTGTTGGCACATTTACAGAACCTAGTGACTCAATTATTGAAATTGAAACTAATTTTTGTAGGCAGTGATGAAGTTTGTGCGGTAAACAGCAAACATTTAAAACGATATATTCATATCTACAAACTCAAACATGGACTTGAGTTACGGCCACGGGTGCTCTGGGGAGGAATCGTCTTTATCTGCCGTAGCCATCATTACCATCATCTCATTGAACTGTTCAAACATGCATTTTCCTGCCCGATCTGAGTAACGATAGCTCTAGGTTCCACCATGGAGTAGCTGTCCGATCTGAGTAGCGCATGCGCGAGGTACATGTACGGCAACTCCACTTGGACAAACCACACGTAACTGCAGGAACACATGTTTACGGCCTATCTATCGCGTGAAAGGAAAGAACATTAATCCGCTGACTTCAAAGCTATGCTTTAAGTAACGAGTAACGGGAACCTTCATAGAAATGTAGTGGAGTCAAAAGTACAATATTTTGTGTATAATACTCCAGTAAAGTACAGATACTCGAAAAATGTACTTAAGTACAGTACTCAAGTAAATTTACTTCGTATATAACAGATGTGGACTTAAAATAAAACAAGGACGGTGTACCATTAGAATCTATGCAAGTTATGATTGAACTTACAAAGGGAGAAATTATATTAATCAAAAGGCATATCATCCTAATTATAACCAATTCATTCATCTTTTGGATCATTAAACACACATTAAAAAAACCCAAAATAAAACAACTTACATTTTGGATTTTCCCTTTTTAGATCAGCAAGGCACCATAGATATATACAAAATAGTATTATAATACTTAATAACTTATAATACCTTATAATAACAAACAGGTTTTCACACCACCACCACTATTTGGTGGACCCTTCTTCAGTGTACCAAATGAGAACCTCCCTGGCCTTCCTGCTCAGTCCAAGAGCAGCCAAACCAACGACCCGGCTCCCTCCAGCCACTTTGGACTCTACAGGAGAGGACAAGCACTTAGGCATTCTGGATATACAGTATAAATGAACGAATAAACCATAATGTATACATTTAGGTAAGCTTGTGATTTTGCCACCTAAATGAGATGGATGAGATGAAGGTGATGAACATGTAAGGGGTAAGAGACTCACCGTTATAGTAATACAACATGGCCGCTCCTGCTGCTAAACTGAAACAGCTGAGAAAGAACATGGGGCCTGGAAGAGAAAGAGGCGAGGGAAGATGTTTCAACATCTGTATCCGTCTTATGAACCAGACTTCTCAAATGAATTGTAACTTTTCATGTATTGTCTGTATCTTACAAAAATAATTAATTATGTGGCAGCTACGTTGGCCTACTATCCATTTTTGAAAGGATTTGTTTTTCTTTTAGGTCAATGTATGAACCATTAAATTGGATATCGTCTTACTTCTGTCATTGAGCACATATTTATGTTGGTGAACACCTCTTGGTGTCAGCGGATCAGAAGAGTCTGGGGGTGGAACAGGTCAAGGATTATTAACATAATTTAACGTAACAATTTTCTAAAACTAAATTAATACATCTTGGAACTAGAAAAAAAATCCAGCAGAAATCAGCAGAAAAAAACAACATTGTCTGGGAAATCCCAACGTATAACCAGGTGGATCTAGGTAAAAACCTTTGAGACGGAGGCGTGTGGGCAAGCTGTGATATACTTCTTCCACGTGCAGGTGGAGTGCACGATAAAACTCCTTGCAGGCTTCCTCGCCTTTTCCCTGCAGGTGTGTTAGAAGCTCCCCCAGACGCACACAAGTGGGCACATCCAAGTCTCTAAACTGTTTTTAAAAAGGGAAATAAAGCATACTTTAACACAAAAAAATCTCTTGACTCTTTAACTAATATAATATAATAATACATATGTAGGCTGGTTGACTATTGTACAATTCAGCATCACTCGCCTTGGTGGCCTCCTTGTCAGAGAGGATCTGGGGATGGATCCTGTTCAGCTGCAGGATGAGTTTATCTACTAGTTCTGTATCCAATCTGTGGTCTGCTTTGAGGAACCGGCTGTCCTCCAGCAGCTGGTCATGGAAGCTGTCTGTGAATGTGAATAGAAAGTACCGCAGAAGAATGCCTTAGAAGTATGTTAACCATCCGCATTGTACATCATATCCAGACATGGATATTGCGCTAAACGTACTGAAACGACGCGCTACGTCTCATTTCTACGCAGGCTCTGCTAGGATAGCTGCACAGGGGCAACAGAACTACGTGTTAAAAGTAATGACTTAAAAAGCGTGAGCTTCAAAATGCTGTCGAACATTGCTTTACCGGAATGAGATTCATGTTTTATTCAGGGTTTCAAGAAGAAGGAACGACTACGAATACAGCGGATCTACAAGACGAATAGTTGCAGCGAGAAAACTTGAGGAAACAATCGCAGGACTGGGAATGCAAGGTTGTATGGAAAAAAGTGAGCAAACTGGTAATCGTGGAACTTTGTACTTTTACTAAACATAAAACGACCTTACACTTCGAACAAATCAGTACGAAGCAATTCGACATTATGGTAAACGCAACGTATTTAAAAACTAAACTAAAAGACACAAACCTCCCATTGCAGACTCCTACTGTCCTTTGTTAAGCCCCGCCCCCTGAGGTCATCTACTGACAGGAGGGGCACACCGGAAGTGACAGCCCAGAGAGGGGTTTCCAATCATACGTGCATTCATTGCATGTTTCTGGAGGTACTTATAATGCAATATTCTAGAATTCAATCAAATAAATTATTAAATAAATGAATAAACACAAAGGCCATGTCTTGAACAGTGAGATTTATTTATTGGCATTAGTTATGAGCTATAACTAAGCAGGGACACCAGCTTAGGCATATACCGTAGCAGCGCGTTACCAGTTATTGTTGGTTGAATATTTGACCAAGCATCACACCCAAGGCTTCATTAAACAAAAGGCACCAATACTTGTTACAGTCCAGAGTTCCAACAGTTTGACCTTGTATTAAATAAATACACATTTGAAAGGTTACAATGAAAACATAAAACTTAGTTAGGTGACCACAACGTGAGTGAAAACGTACAATGTTTCAAATGGCACAAATTACTGATAAATTCTTGATATAAATTGCACTTAATAAAAAAAACTAACAACAAAATGGCACTGCATGCTGGTAGACACTAACATCTTCCGTAATTTTCATTGTAATGGTTTAACATTGCATTAAACCAATAACATTAATAGCATTTCTTTATGACTTAACATTGATGAAGAGTATTAACTTAAATCACAACTTTAAATTATAAAGCTTGCATATAAATATACATTTTGCATTAATACTTCCTACCAAACATACCTTAACCATACCTGCTAAGAAGACCAATGTGTCTTTAAGGCAAAATACTAGGTGTCTAATTGTACAGAACCTGGTTAAGACCCTGAAATTGTATTTGCACACTTGCTAACTAGTCATTCTTTCTATTCTTCTCCCTGGGAAAGAAATAGTCCAAAAAGGCACACCTAAATCAAAGGCCAAAAGGTAAATGACATGGGTACATTGTAACTGAAATCCACATTAATCCCTTGATTCATTATTTCAGAATCCTTCTGGAAGACGCCTTTAAACTCACTGGTTCTATCGTTTTTTGACCCCATTCAAAATAAAACAACCATTTCTTAAAACATTTTTTTTACAAAATAAACTTTAAAAAATAAATATGGAAAAGACATTGTGGTATTATTTAGATATATTCTTTTTCTACCATGTCGCTAAACATGGTAGAAATGTTAACAAAAACACATTTAATCTAATAATACAAATAATTAACATGATTTTAATAAGCATCTCTGAGACAGCACAGGGGACACAGGACAAAGTTCTTCGTCAGCATAGTGTGAAACACAGGACATGTGGCGTGACTCTGCTTCAGATTCACTAATATTGGTGCCATCGTGTGGTGTCTAAATGAATGGATTACAACACATAGCGAAACACCACCAGTCATGCCTTCTGCAGTCACACCGTCGGGAGTGAAATGTTTGGAATTGGGTGTTTCGGGTGTGCATTTACAGTTACAGGTTTGCTAGAATGACTAAAACGACCGCATCCAAAGGGGTAGGCGGTGCTCACTCCGGTGCAGCCACCCCCACCCTGACATGCGTCTCGATCTCTGCGTTTGTTTTTAGCTCCGGGTTACGTCTCTGCAGACACCATCAGCGACGGCGCGCGTTACACACACACACCCTGACGGACTTCCATAGCGACGCGCGCTCCAGTCATTTACTGCAAACAGGAGAGATGAAACAACAAGACAAGGTCAACCAACCAATCCATCCATCAATCTGTGTGGAGAACTTCAACGAGTTTTGAGTTTGGTGATGTGCTAGTGGGATGGAGCTTACGGGGAGGTTAGGTTTGCAGTGGAGGGGTCTGCAAGAAGCAGGGAGACTCGTGGCGCTTCAAAGCCACCATGCATGGTTCTCTTAAGAGTGGTGATGAGAGATCACGTGTAAAGTTAAGAATGAAATGTATAACAAAGTCAACTAAAAACAATGACACCCTACAACATCTTACAGCAAGATATAGTATCTATAGTACGCATTATAGTGATTAAACCAGCTTGATGTTGGAGTTACACTGTACCACAAACGTATAAAGTCAAGTGGCAGGTTGCCATTGTTGCGTTGACAACAGTTGCCAATGACAACAGTAGCAGTTGACAACACCAGATGCATTACAAAGACGGAGACATTCCATAGGATGAGTCTAGGCACGTTTCTCTGCATGCGAGAAGCTGAAATTAAATAATCATCTATTGACATTAAGATTAGTCACTATAACGCAATTGTTTAATTTAAAGTTTCGTAGTAAAATACAAAATAAATAAAAGTGTAATATTTTCATAACATAACAGGGACAATTGCTAACCTGGAGAATTGCTTCCCCTGGTTTACAATAAATGCTTGTTTCCTCAGTAGACTCAAACTACTTTTTTCTCCAATGACACAAAACAATGTCTTCATGTCTTAAGCTACAGAAAGCTTACGGCGTGACACCATAGTACAGAGTGTGACTCTTTAAGACCCATTCAGTGTAAACACTATGGTGGCACTTGTATTGCAATTACCAGAGAACTACACTATAAAAATAATATACATAATAATATAACAATTATGTTATAATGTATAATATTTCCAAAGGGAAACCAATTTAGTCCTGTATGTTTTGGCTTTAGGATTTTTGCTTAGTCCTTTCAATTGAATAAGCATTCATTTTGTAATGAAAAGATATACAATATTTCTTTAGATCGCCTAGCAGGGATCTAACCTGTAAATTCACATGCCAGAATTTCATAATTGTGCAAAACTCATCCATGACATTTCATGTGACAGAAAAAAAAAGACAAAAAAAAATCAACTCAAGCATGTTGATTATGAAATGACATGTGACCACGTGACAACATGGCTGATGCTAATGCAGACTGGGCCATGCCAGTGTTAGTTTGTGAAGCCTGAAGTGGCGGATGCGGGTGCAGGTCTCCGACTTACACGATGGCCTGCCGTGGCTCCTTTCCCCTTCAGCTTGCTCTTGCTGGCCGCCGTGCCGGTGCTGCTGCGGCGGGCCTGCTCGTGGTCAAACTCCAGGTCCTCCAGGCGCTGTGTGAGGGCCAGCTTCTGCTGGATGGCCATGCGCAGCAGGGAGTTCAGGGTCTTCTTCTCGTCCTCCGCCGCAGTCAGCTGCCTCTGCATGTCGTCCAGCTGGGTCACGTACTCGTCACACCTGAGAGACACG
>OMKN01069390.1:0-12215 GCA_900302345.1 Melanonus zugmayeri
ATTACAATGGAAGATATGATAAAGATAAACCTAGTTTTAGTCCGATACCATATTTTAAACTTCCATATACTTCAATGTAATGACCCTCTGTTAGACTGTTAAGAATGGGATTTTGAATTCATAAGCATATCATGACCATAGGTCACCTATGGTCACGAGCTTTGGGTAGTGACCGAAAGAACAAGATCGCGGATACAAGCGGCTGAAATGAGTTTCCTCCGCAGGGTGGCCGGGCTCAGCCTTAGAGATAGGGTGAGGAGCTCGGTCATCCGGGAGGGGCTCAGAGTAGAGCCGCTGCTCCTCCGCGTGGAGAGGGGCCAGATGAGGTGGCTCGGGCATCTGGTCAGGATGCCCCCCGGACGCCTCCCTCGGGAGGTGTTCCGGGCACGTCCCACCGGGAGGAGGCCCCGGGGAAGACCCAGGACACGCTGGAGAGACTATGTCTCTCGGCTGGCCTGGGAACGCCTTGGGATCCCCCCGGAGGAGCTGGACTAGGGGCTGGGGAGAGGGAAGTCTGGGCTACCCTGCTGAAGCTGCTGCCCCCGCGACCCGACCCCTCGGAATAAGCGGGAGAAGATGGATGGATGGATGGTACTAGCCACATGTAAACACACCGGTAGTCAGTTTGAGAAACCTCCATTTCACCAGTCCATACAAATGTTTTCAGTGACCTAAAATGCTGTTTTGTGTGGACGGGAGGCCAAACCGCAGAGAAAATATTATGTTTTT
Organism: Melanonus zugmayeri; assembly: GCA_900302345.1. Taxonomy (NCBI): domain Eukaryota; kingdom Metazoa; phylum Chordata; class Actinopteri; order Gadiformes; family Melanonidae; genus Melanonus; species Melanonus zugmayeri. The sequence goes on from OMKN01069390.1 coordinate 730, forward strand.
AGAAATACCCATATGCGTGTGGCCGAGGCCTTTGAAAATCAATTACTGCCCAGCCAAGGCCAGACTGATATTAATTGCAAAGCAAACATGAATATCTAGATGGTCTCATTTGAATTGGTATAGACCAAAAGGTCTTTAGGTTTGTGATGTCCCGCAGGGCTCGGTCCTGGGGCCCCTGTTATTCTCTCTATACTTGCTTCCTTTGGGACAGATCATAAACACATTTAATATTCCATATAATTTATATGCGGATGATATCCAACTCCACTTTTCATTCAAACCTAGTGAGGCTTCTAGGTTATCTAGGCTCCCAGACTGGGTTTGGGCGGCAGAAAACTCTTTACAGCTAAATGCTGATAAGATGGAGGTTCTGGTTGTTGCTCCAGAAAAGGTTGCCTCCATGATCATGCAAAGTATTGGGCCTCTTTCCTCTGCTGCCAACTCCAACCTGCGTAACTTAGGGATGATATTTGATCAATCCTCGTTGCTCGACACCCATGTTAAGCAGCTGACCAGAGCCTGCATTTTCCACATGAGAAATATTAATAAACTGAGATCTGTAGTTTCAACTGCTGAACTAGAAATGCTTATACATGCTTTATCTCATCCCACATTGACTACTGTAACACACTTTTTTTCCTCACTTAGTATGTCTGCACTTGATCATCAGACAATGCAGGCAATCCAGAATGCTGCTGCACGACTACTCACTATGTCAAATAGACGGACTCACATTACCCCTAGATCTCTTCACTGGCTCCCTGTTGCATATAATATCCAGTTTAAGTTACTTACAGAGTATTGCACAGGCTCCTCTGGTGGAATTACTACACCCTCACTCATCAGCCCACTGTCTTAGGTCATGTACGTTAAACCTGTTGTCTGTCCCACGCACTCGTTTGGGTGACCTGCTGTTACATTCCACGTAGTGTGTTTTGTATGTGTTGTATGTTTTCCCACTTTACTCCAGCAGGAGACCTCCTTCACCCTTTTGTTGCTGCACCTGTACCCAATCATCTCCATCAGCTGCCGGCCCGGTTCAGCGAATCAACTCCTCCTCTGTTGTATTAAGTTGTGTGTTTGTTCTCATTCTTCCTCTTCTTCACCATTCCTGCCCATAGCAGCATGAGGTTTGTTTTGTTGTTTTCATTGGTTTTAAGGTAACATGGGTTTGGTAATTCAGTTTTCGCTCTTTTGTTTAGATATTATGATTTGGTAGTTTAAGGAGTCCTAGGCTTCGATGGCCACATATGTGGCAGGCCCGAAAGGCTTCTTTTTGTTTATCTTGGGCCAACCCATCTGACCATTTGATTTCAGTTTCAATTACCTTTTGGCTTGTGGAATCAACACTTGGGAAATAAAACCCTTACTTTTGATACTGTTAATCTGAGTGACTCATTAATGATGTTTTTGGCCCCGTCTGTTAGCACATCAGAACATAAGCCGAGTAGCAGCGATTCCTCTGTGGAGAAGGAAGAGGGGTCGAACGGATCTGAGCACTAAATCGGAATTGAGCGCTAAGACCTGCAGTGTGAACGTAGCCTTAGTCTTGACTTCCACTCTTACCCCATCCAGTAGCGAACCGTGACTCTTATGCCTCCTACACACTGAGATTTTTGTGATCTTATAAGTTTATTGCAAGCCACACTGTGCGACATGGAACTAATAATCTTGGGTATGACCATCAATTTGATGCGTATACACTGTGCGACGAGCCACAAACTTTAATCGTAGGCTACGAGGGAGCATCATCAATGTCATCATTAAACGCCATCAGCGTGCGTCCGGCTCCCATGGCAGCAGCGATAAACATAAACAATGGCAACGGGGTATGATGTAACACCACAAAAGCGCAGCAGCAGCTTTTAAAGAAATATGGGAATACTAATAATAATCATAATGGCTACGTATAGGATAGCGTTAGCCGACTCGTCGCTAAGCGGCTAGCTCCATGCTAACGCCCCATCGTTGTCGCTCTGATCATTGCGTCATTCCGTTCTGCATTTCTATTCGTTGGTTAGTTGACGTGGGTCGTAGCAGCATTCACATTGCGAGACGCTCACGCCACGACTGGTGATCTTTCGTCTGGGACAGCCCAAAATCGCACAGTGTGTAGGAGGCATTAAACCTTGGCCCTCTGACCCCCCTTCCCCTGTTGGGAAAAAAGCAAACCACCAGTTTAGCTCTCCTATAGTACTGCAAAAGTGACCTAAGACAATTCCTGAAACAAAAATTAAGACGCTAGTCCAGCCTTAGCAATGCAACGAGCAAACAGCACAGAGAGTGCTGTTTTCTGTTTGTGCTGAAATGCAAATCCTTCTGACAAATAAACGCATCATCACACAAGCTGTGTGCACTTCCGCAGAATATGACAACGGGCCGGATAGCAGACAGCCACCAACTCCTACCACACAAAACCAACTCAATGTCATGTACATTTGCCTTAAATGTGCAAAATGGTCGCTAAGTTGGTAAAATTGACTGGTAATTCTGCACAATGACCGTTTTCCCGGATAAACCTTAACATACACAAAACAGTGGCAGCGGCGGCCAGAATCAAATCAGTTGTCACGGTGGCCTATACATTTTTAAATAACTTTCCCTTTGATGATCGCATTACTTGAAAACTAAGTCCATCCTCGATTCAACTATACGCGATAACCCACGGGTTGCCAGCTTTGCAGTTACTGCAAAACTGGCTTCAACTGCTTTTTAACAGCATTAAATAAAAATATTTTGTTATTACAACAAAAAATATAAGAAACCTAATGTATGTAAATATTACTCATTGCAAAACATTGGCCAAAATGGAACAACAAAATATTTGGCCTACTTTAGGACAGTTGGGGCGGCTTTTGAATGGTCTCTGGGCTGGACATTTTAGCAGGACCTGGCAACCTTGCCAACAGGCCAGCTATGTTGCTTTTCCACTAGCGGCCCTGTACGGTACGGTACGGCATGCATAGCTATCCGACCCGTACCGGGCAGCTAGGTACGCATTTCCATTACACGACAGACCCGTGAAGAGGGCCGGGAAAGTAGGAGGAGGTACTTAATAATATTATTAAGCGGAGTAGCGTCAAAATGCTGTGGAGACATGCGTTTCCTGATATTGATGTACCCGATGTACACACACACACACACGTAAGGTACATTCGGGAAACGCAGCCTAGAGCCAGCGGTAAATCAGCCAAGAGCTGCAGATCAGTTCATGGATCATGTTCTCCCCGGGATGAGACGGACGTTGACCGGCCGATCAGCTCAGGAGTCGGGCTGCTGGCAGCTGAGATGACCGCTGCTCTCACCCAACCGGCGGCTCATCGTGTCCAAAAATGTCGGAGCAAATTTCCCAAAAAGCGTTATTTGGATAAACTGATCACATATTCTGAATCTACATGGTTACTTTCTCGCCTGAAAAAATATTCAAACTTAATAAAGTGACATATTAACAGCCCCTAGAGCGGACATTACAACAGTTTGCAGCCTGCGGTTTCGAAAGCAGCCGAACACTCTCTCTCTCATGGGATGACGTATTTGTGGCCAATCAGCGGTCTGCTCATTTGCATAATGGCACGGGTAAGACCCCTTGGTTCCTGGTCGCAAAGAGTAGCTAAAATCGGCATGGGTACTGCGGCCCGGCACGGGTCAGGTGGCAGTGGAAACACGAAAAGCACGGATGAGCACGGGTTGCGGTACGGCACGGCACGATAGTGGAAAAGCAACTCTAGATGTTTAGGCATTCTAGCGGGCAGAAGTTGTCATAAAGTTAGCGATAACAAAGCCCACCCATTTAAAGGGAAGATATGATTGGTCAATTTTGGTCAATTGAAAATAGTCTCTCATTAAATTATTATTACTCGGCCCCCTGTGAAATTATAGAGGGCCAACCAATAACAGAGCTGCATAGCATTTTCATCTGCAACTGCAGAGTCAGCAAAATTCTGATAGGGTAACAAAGGGGCTTCTTTCATTTAACCTTTCACATTCCAACAAACTGAATAGGCAGGTTTGAAGGGTTTATTTCCTCAGAAACATTTTGTTTAGATGTTAATTGTCAAATGAATTAATAAAATACAATTTGAATATCTTAGGCCCTCAGAGAGGGCACACTGACGGTTCCCCTCTGCCCCTATCCCTCAACATACCTGGTCAAACATTTAGTCCTACCTTCAATGCAAAAATGGAGTAAACATGAACTGTAACTGACATTAAAGGCAGATTCAATAAAGGGATAATAGAAGAGGAAAATACAAGTTGTGTTAATGGAACCACTATGTTTCATGGTTTGATTTCTAAATCTTACACCAGATCTAACTATTAATATATATAATATATGAAATGAGGTAAAATATTAGGCAACGCTATCTGTGTGTCTCATGGCATCTGCGATACTTCTATTAATATCTTATATCAGTAGTCCTAGACCAGCATACTCCGCAGTCCATTGTAAGACAAGCAGTTATCTATTCCAAACATGTTGCTACTAAATGAGGTACCCTGTTGATTGATTAGATTCGGAATGGATTCAAACATGTGCGTGTGTACAACATGTGCATGTTTAGTGTGCACTTTCAAAGCATTTTACTGGCCCTGCCCTTTAGTAGCTACCATGAAAATCGGTCAAAAACTGAATTTTAATTTACTTCCGTTTAAACTCCAAAGTCACCAACGATCGCAATTGAAAGAATCTTCCATTATTCAAATATTTCAGGGAAATTTTAATCTGGGTGTTTTTTTAATATAAAATAGATTGTATAGATATCCATTAGTCAAGATGTGCTTGAAATGATTATACCACAGCATTGTTGAATACTTGATTCTGATTGGTCAATACGTTCCATGGGTGTGAATTATTTTTCAATAACAGGATACCTAAGTTCCAAATCAATGCACTACAAACATTTAACATTAACAACAACGGTCAAATACAACTGTTTCCTTGACAACGCAAAAACAATATGCTAACAGCACCGCGGAAGAATATTTTAATTTCAGCTGATTAAGTCCAGGCTGTCCAGTTATTGGAAAATAATGTAGGCCTACCACCGCGGTGGTAAGCAACCACGGCTTTGCCTGGGCCCCATCACCAGCCCCGTCGTACATTATTTGTGTGTGTGTGTGTGTGTCATTATATCATGTTTTTCGATAACACTGAGGATTTCAGACATGCAATGCTCCCCATAGCCTGGCAAAGCTCTGATTAAAGGAACAGCACGTTGCAAGGATCTCTCTCTCTCTCTCTCTCTCTCTCTCTCTCCCCCCATGCCACACGTCAGCTGTCAGAGTGAGCCATGCCTTGACACAGAGCCACCATTTGTGGAGAGAAGTGGCTGAGCAGCATATATTGAAGTCAAAATGTCTGAGTGTGTTGTTTTTAGTTTTTTTTCCTGTGTTTGACTCGTCGCCTAGGATGGCACACAAACATCAGAGAAGTTTCCGGATCCTACATTAAAAAAAAGTGTTTTGTTTTTTATCCTAAGGGGATAGTTCTGTAGGCCTATCAGGAAGCAGTCTGAGTGTTTACCTTCGGTTTATCTCCTCTTGTCGAAAACCAAGAACACTAATACAATGTTAAAATTCCTCTTGAGTCAACATCTGGCAAGTCCTTGGCAAGGGGAGAAACAAATGCAAATTTTTTTCGCCCCCATATTAAACAAACCTGCTCTGGAGCATATGTTACTTATGATAGAGCTCGTAACGTTAAGAGTCCAAAGAAGACAGCAAGTCAATGCTCATCTATCTTGTGGAGGTCATAATAAAAGGCACTCACTGATGTGTTTGAATCACATTAAAGTTACATTTAAGTCCCAGGTCTCGTCCGGTCATCAGGGGGCCGGGGGGAATCCAACTGCACTTCCTAAAATCCCTGACTCATTAGCTTTAAACAATACTGTAGGGCCTGTGGTGTACATATGAGTGCTGCATGCTGAATGCTGATGACTTGTGACAGGATCAGAGCTAATGGGTTCACCTCAGTAGGGTACCGTAAAAACCTGGAGTGATGGCATCTGTTTAATCGCCCCCTTGGGGACTTCACTCTTCTTCATCCTGTGTTTATTTTTCGGTTCCCAGGGACATTCACATGATGGATCCCGTAGATTGTTGTGCGTTTAGTCGCGAGATGGAACGCAAAGGACAGTAAAGTTTTTAAGGCTTCTAATGTAATGCGCTGAGAAATAAAAAAAATAATATCAGACCCCCCTCCTCTGTACATGCTGACTGTACGTGCACCAATCATGGCTTGTTGACATTGTGACGACTTATTTTTCAGGTGGAGAGCTGTTCTTCTTTTTGCCACCAGATGGCAGTAAAGTATAGAGGAAGGGAGGTAGGGGCTGTCTATGTCATAAATTCTGATTTGGCCTCCAATAATTAATATAATATATACCCTAACTTAACACATTACAATCAATCTCCATGGTTAGGGTTGAGGCTACTAATTCATATACTTTGGTATGTTGTGATGTTGTGTGTCATTTTCCCCCATTATTGTGCACAATGCATGAGAGTAATTTCTCCTAATGACTCACTCATGCATATTTTATGCAATATTCTCATTAGCAAAAACAGAGCATAATCCATGGTATTAATAATTGATATGAATGCACCATAAAGGTTGATCGTCCGCGTAGAGTAGGCTACGAGGTGTGTCTTTGAGATTGCATATTGTCCCTTTTCTCTGCGAGGGAACATGGAGGGCGGTGTTTGATTTCACATTGATTAGGAGGAGTCCAGGGGCGGAGCTAGGGGGTGGCTACTGGGGCTGCAGCCCCGAATGTCTTCTGAAATGCCCCAAATCTATTTTTACAGCGTCAGGTACGGACCGTCGGGCGTACGTGAGGTATGGACCCCCCGTCAACAATACGATCGCGAGTGGACTGCTAGTGCCAGCACCCCCCCACCACCCGTCAATAAATTAATTCTCAATAGAATAGCCCTGGATAGCCCCAGATCTTTTCAACTCCTAGATCCGCCCCTGGAGGAGCCCTCTTTACACCTGACAGCAGTACCACAAGACCTTGTGCTGTCAGACCGCCTTATTCTGCTCCTCACACTAAAGGAGACAAGTGGACGTAGCTTTAATGTGATGCACAGTGTCTTGCGGAAGAAGAAAAAAAAGGCATTCTAAGTGCCGAGAAAGAGAGAGCTTAGTCTCATCCATCAAGCTAAAAGTAATCAGACACAGCAAATCGCCCAGGAGGATGGGAATCGATGTAAAGCTAAATTAACCCAGGGACAAAACTGACAAAGATGAAACTACTGGCATAGTATTGGATATGAATCTCAATTATGATGAATACCACTTCTTAAGGCACTGAGTTTTGTTTTGTTCTGTGGAACAGCATTCATGGAGTGATGCTATTCCACAGAAGCACATTAAGGTCAAGAGACACATAATACATAATAATAATATAATAATAGTATCAAACTGAAAGAACAAAAACAAAGCGATACACCAAAGCCCTGGTAGTCTAATGCTTGCATATGGTCAACCCCACCCACTCCTCACACTCCCTGCCCTCGCCCACACACCCATCAGAGGCAGGGGTGTCTGTGGTGAGACTCTGTCTTCAGGATCATGTAGTTTGGTGCATACACCACTGTGACTGAGTGGTCGCCAGAGGGCCTTTGTCAGTGCACTCCTCACATCCTCTCTCACTCACTCACTTACTCACACATAACCCCCCTTCAGTTTATGCGGGGACATTTGCATGCTCATTAACACTTGGTAAATGTTGCCGGGTAGAGGTTTTGATAAAGTCATTGAGTGCCCCACCCCCTACATACTCAACACCACCATCTACATCACACCCAACCGGGGAAGTCACCGGTTGTGTCGCTATATCATTTTCTCCCTTATACTTTTTTATTTCTTCCTGTCCTCCATTTTCCCATCTCTTCTGCATTCTTGCCGTCTTCTCTGTTTCATTTCATCTCCTCTAGTGCATTGAGTGTTTGCTCTGCAGCAGCCAGCCGTCTAATGTCATTCATGTATTAACCAGTGGTCTGTGTTGGCTCCTGTTTTGGTGTCATCATCTGAATCTGAGGCAGACAACGGGCTGAAATGTGGGGCAAAAGAGAATGAATTAATTAATTGATTGAGAATGAATTGTGAGACTACCACACCCTGATATCGTTATCTTCTATTTGTTTGTTTTGTTCTCTGGTTTTCAGAACAAGGCTCCCGAATACAAACATCACCGGGCAAATTAGCATCCAGCTCAGTCATACCTTGGGCTAGTTGTTGGCAGCTACAGTGGAAGGTGTCACGTTAGCGGGGACAGCAGAACAAGACAAAACACTGCGGTGCGCGTTCACGAGCTAACGTCTCGTACGCTCATTTTGATTGTTTGGTTCGAGCCATCCAGACGGAGAGCCAATCGAGAGACTGCAGCAGCTCTTTGACGAGAGGCGCGTTATCGTTAATACGTATTCAAGCTTGTTGATTGTTGCTTGGTTGTGTCGGTTGTCTAGTTGATTCACTGTGGATGTTTTTGTTCTGCATTTACTTAGCATTTACTTCTTTAAAACTATCAATATAGCACAGCACAGACTTGCACATGAAGCTTTTATCACTGCTCTTAGCAGATACTGACAAATCTTTTCCCTCATCTGTCCTGATGGAGACTACACTATATTTGAGTATTGGTATGATTACCAGTTGAGAGACATCACAGTAAGAGAGGGTAAGAGTGTAGTAAATGTGCTTCACAATCTTCCTACAGTGTATACACTATTTTCCATAATGATTTATTAATAAAAGAAATAAGAGGACCAAGAGACATTGCCATACTTACTACTTATGTTTTGGGCATTTGTGGGAAAAGATTATACATTGGATGTACGTGTGTATATATCTTCATTTAGTTACATTTATTTCAAGTAAATGATTAGGTAAAGGATCAGGAATGCCTTGAACACCCGCACTTCCACCCAAACACAACACAGCCAACACCATTTTATATTTTGACCCTTTGAAATGTTGTAACATTATAGGGAAACTATACCGAACCTTCTTCTGCTCGTGCAGTTGCTATCTTCTGTCACTCCTAAAGCTTATTCTGTTGCTGCCGATCATGGCTGGGTGTTGGGTTGAGCACATCTCCGCAGAGCGTGGAGACACCATCAGCAGCTCATCTGATGGCCATAGACATGTGGCGTGAGACAATCGGTCACACATGACTCGTCTCGATAGCGCCCCCAAACATAGGAGTGACTATTTATTTATTTTTTAATTTCAGGATTGCTTCATATTGGAGAGAAGTGTAACTGCATACCTAATCAGGATAGGCAGGATTATATGCACATGTCAGGTGTGCAAGGTAGTGTTGGGGGATTTAAGGTGCGGCCAGTGGGGTGGAGAGAGGGATTAGCATAATTCATTAAGTCATATGACCAACGTGTCAGAAATCCATAGGTGTTCTCAAGCAAGAGAGAGACACAGAATACCAGATGATGGGACAAAGACAAAGGGAACGACAGACAAAGACACAAAAGATAGACAGACAAATAGGAACTGGGCAGAAAAAAACATTCAAATAAAATATGAAGCAAAAAATGTGTGAGTGAGCCATGTCAATCAAATTCATAATATAGGAAAATGTTACGGTTCCACCTCCACACCCCCTTCCTGTCCCCGTTACACGCTTGCATACTCCGGGAGGCTTCAGAGGCCATGCGGTCTTCGACCGAGCGACTCCAGGCTCTGGAGGCTCAACACGACAACTACACGCTACAGATGCAGAACGTCACGTCCATGCTCCAGGCCTTGTCGGAGCAGGTGACCACATTGGTCGCTCCCGCGGCCCCGTCTCCCGCCGCCGTTTCCCGCCTACCTGCTGTACCCCTTCAAGCTCCACTCCCCGAGCCGATCCGTGAGCCACACCTGGCTAGTCCCCGGGCCTTCGATGGTAACTTTTCTCTTTTCCGGGGTTTCATCATGCAGTGTGATTTAATCTTTCGCCACCAACCTAGTAGTCAGTATCATTCACCTGCCGCTCGTGTTGCGTTTGTGACCAGCCTGACCACGGGGGATGGTTTAACTTGGGCCGAAGCCACTCTCTGTGCCCGCTCTGATCTTTACGAGGATTATGATGCTTTCTTGCTTGAATTTAAGAGAGTGTTCGATCATCCCACTGCGGGGCAGGATGTGGGAGCGCGCCTGATGTTGATCCGCCAGGGTAACCGCACCGTAGCCGCGTATTCCACGGAGTTCCACACCCTCGCGGCCGGGAGCGGCTGGAACGACGCAGGGTTATGCAGTGCTTTTCGGCAGGGCCTGTGCGAGAACGTCAAGGATGAGCTCGTCCGCGACAAACCCAGCACCCTGAGGGACCTGGTATCACTCGCCATCAACATAGACGTACCTAGCCGGGAACGTAAGAGAGAGAGAGGTCCCGCCGCTCACGATCTACCACCTGTCCGCGCCATCCTGGTGAGCCAGCTACCTCACACCCCCACAACCCCCGGTCCTGCCAGGTTCCAAGCAACTCTTTCGTGGCAAGACCAGACTCTCTCTGTTGAGGCTCTCATCGACTCTGGTGCCGACGGCAACTTCATAGATGTTCTCTTCGCTCACGAGGCAGCCATTCCTCTGGACCCCCTCGCCTCGCCAATCTCGGTCCAGGCCATTGACGGGCACAGTCTGGGACCCATTACTCATCGCACATGTTCTCTTACCCTGAAGCTCTCCGGTAACCACGTGGAGGAGATCCGACTGTTTGTCATCAAGTCCCCCAGATCCCCCCTCATTCTCGGAAGACCCTGGTTGGAGATTTATGTTCCTCACCTCGACTTCGGACCGGCCCGAGTCCTCAGTTGGAGTCCCGCTTGTCACAACCGCTGCCTTCGAACAGTCCGGGTCCCCACAAACCCCGTCCGACCTCCTCTGGAGACATCCAACCTGTCTAGAATTCCCCCCATCTATCATGACCTGGCAGAGGCTTTTAGCAGGGAGCGTGCGCGGACACTACCCCCCCATCGACCCTACGATTGCGCCATCGAGCTTCTCCCGGGCGCCCGCCTTCCAGCCAGCCGCCTTTACAACCTTTCTCTTCCCGAGAAACAGGCGATGGAGGGCTATTTAAGTGAATGCTTGGCCGAGGGCCTCATCCGACCCTCACGTTCCCCGGTGGCAGCGGGGTTTTTCTTCGTGAAGAAAAAGGGAGGGGAATTGCGGCCCTGCATTGACTATCGGGAGTTAAATAACATCACCACCAGGAACCAGTACCCTCTTCCCCTCATGAGTGCTAATTTCGAACCTCTTCTCCAAGCTAAGATCTTCACCAAGTTGGATCTCCGCAACGCTTATCATTTAGTCAGGATCCGGGAGGGAGACGAATGGAAGACCGCGTTTAAGACCCCTCGAGGACACTACGAGTATTTAGTAATGCCTTTTGGGCTGACCAACGCCCCCGCGGTATTCCAAGAGATGATGAACGACATACTACGAGACATGCTGGACATTTTTGTCGTATTATACCTGG
>OMKN01069397.1:0-15213 GCA_900302345.1 Melanonus zugmayeri
TCCTTGAGCAATTTGCCTGAGTGTAGAGAGAGGTAGCGAGAGAGAGAGAGAGAGAGCCTGTGAGCCGGCAGCAGAGCAGCAATCCTGCAGTGTCCTGCAGCAGCTGGCTTCCTGCAGTGCTGCTCTATCGCAGCACAGACACATGCACGCATTCTCATGCACACGCAGGGAGGAGGCACACACATACATACACACAGATCAACATACATTCACACATTTATACACATTACAATACACAATTTTTACACACTTTAAGACACATATACAGACACAAAGACACACCATGCATGCATAGACACACTCTGTTGGACATAGAGGTGAGCTCCTCCTGTGTGGTGGCGGAGAGGCGTAACAGCGAGTCACGTGGTGCAGTGGTGGAGCGCAGGGGATAGCGGGGGGACCGGGCCAGCTCTCTCTGGCCCAGTTTAGGTGAAGAGCAACGAGAGGAACTCTCTCTCTCTCTCTCAAACACACACACACACATACACACACACATTACTGTCCCTGCTACAGAAAGGAGCTCCACGGGGAGGCAATGGGGGGAGATTAGCAGCCCCCACCACCCCCACCACTGCTAATGGTGCATTGTCCCATTCCACCACTCCGACTCAGATGATGTAATCGATGCAGCAAGCTTTAAACTTGCAGGAACGGGGGGATTGTTTCTTATACCTTCCACAACTGGACTGAGGTCCCATCACAGGAGATGCCAGAGCAGGTGGGATGATATCGGGTCAGAAGGCAGTTGTCTCTGAGCTACGAGTTTAGAAGAAGAATTGAGGAATATAGTCTAAGTCTAGTGACTTTGCTTTGTGCTGATCTAGCAGAAACATAGTTGGAGGTGTGTGGTAGCGCACAGCAAGTCCAATCCTTAATTTCCTTTGTTTATTCCAACAACACATCCATTCCATGACGTTAAGACCTTGAATGGGATTCAAGCCGTCGGCCTTGCATGAACCTAAGTGACAGAATTAAATACTGCATGAACATTTTGAGAGTGTTTTTTTTCCGCCCCTTCAAAATAACAGCGCAGGACAATGCAGTGCTTTGGATTAAATAAGAAAACTATGTGTGTAGGCCACAAACTCTTAAGCCCTTTAGAGGAAAGCTGTTTAGAACCTATCAACGCTGCGGAAGAAAAAAACAAAAAAAAACAAAAACAAAAACAAAAGCGCTTAGAATTCTGTAACGTTGTGTAACGTTATAGTGACTTTGCTCTTTCATTGATAAGGTCATCGGTCTGAGACAGTATGTGTGTGTGTGTGTTGGCTGAAGCATTGCGGTGGAAGCGCGGTGGCACTGGTGACGAGGTATATACGGTACAGGGGCCACCAGGCGGTCGGAGCTGGCAGACTGTGGGACCACTAGTGTGGCGTTAATGTAGAAGGTGCATTCTGCTGATCTGGTTCCTGCGATACTGCATCCAGAATCTGCCTACTATCAACTTCTACTATGGCAGCGATGAACTCATCTAACCCATCCCCCTCTCCCCTTCCGTCTTCTCAACCACCACCAAACAGACATACACGCACGTGACACCACACACACACATGCGCACACAAACACAGCATCGGAGCAGCTCTGTGTGATTTCTCCTTAAGGATGGTGATGATTGTGCACACTCAGCACAATGTTGAGTACTGCGCTATATGCTCAATGTATTTGTTAATGTTGGTACCAAAAAAGCTGGTTAATGTTCGCTGGTATAGTGCTCTGCTTCTTCCATGTGCAATTTATCAAAGGATTCTCGCCCCAAGGGGAGACATTTAGTTGTGTTAGGGGGAATTCGCTTTTTGAATTGTGCTGTAAGATGAAATATTACTCCAGGAAGGCATTTACATTTTATGTTTTTTTCCTGTAGATTTTCTTTTTCACAGCGGTGTTATTCAGACTCCATCTGCAATTGACCTACTGAGGGTTAGGAGATGATTCGATGATTCAGCAGCTTTGTTTGCACTGCGCTTGAGCAAGGTTACCCTGCTTTATTAAAGTATACTCACAGCAACATGCTGGAGATGAGAGTTTCTCAAGAATATTCATCTAACACTGTTAGTGACTGGATTTTAAATGTAGATTAACCTTAAATTAATTTAACCTGCAGTTTGAGCTATAGGAGACAGATTTAATACAGTAGAGCACTTCTAGTCTAATTGGATTTCTACCACTAGAGGGCGACTATAGAGAGAGAAGAGTCTGATACTTAAAGCATACTGTAATGCAGCATTATCGTCTCGGATATTTCTAGCCTTTAATGGCGCTTTAATCAGCTACTTTTCGGAAGTGGTACTTCTCATTCAGGGTTCAAGCAGTCCGTTGCTAGCAGTCACGCTAAGCGGTCATGCTCTATTTTTATAAAGAAGACAAGTTGGCTCAGGAAATAAAAATAATAGTTGACCTTATAACCGTAGCTTATGAGTGTGGACGTGCGTGGGCTAATGTTATGTATGAACGCATGCAGGGCTGAGTCATACTGAGGACCCTCTCCGGGTTCCCCTCCCCTATGCTCCAGGAACAGGATCCTGCAGCCAGCCGGCTTCTGGGGGTCTGGAGAACATGCCTCAACTTGTACTGCCTCCCAGACAGAGAGAGAGAGAGAGAGAGAGAGAGAGAGAGAGAGAGACAGAGAGAGAGAGAGAGAGAGAGAAAGGATTGTAGTCAACCCAGGCCAGTGAAGTGACCCACTCAAGAGAAAGGTCTCATGGACTAATATCTAGGTATACAAATTCTGTTTGTTTTTTATATACAGGTGTCAGCCAAGGACCACTGGCTTAACTGGAGCAGAGCCAAAATGGGGGACAGATGGAGCCCAGTTTCACCAGCACCTCAGTAAGTCTGTTTATGTCTGTTGTCTATTCATTTATATATTACACAGGACTTTTAAAGGGCATGTCTAGTACTTTTAATTTAATAACATGGGGCGAGAAACATGATTCAGCTTTGTGCTTGTTAAAAAGGTCTCTGGTCTATGTTGCAATTTGGTTAAGCTCAGCTGAACTGATTTATTTATATAGCAGTTAAATGGTGTTTTGCACAGCAGTACAATCCACTAACATTGTGGAGGCATACACAATATTGCATCTCGATGCTAAGATTACACCACAGTAACACACACACACACGACTTATTATTATTATATCATTATTCTGCGAACAGGAGTATAAGCTAATGTAATATAATAACATCATTGTTTCTCTATTCTGACCAGTGATGAAAGGCTGTTTTCATCCCAGCCGAGTAGACTGCCTCTGCTGAAGCAAACACACACAAGGTAAGTTATTCATTAAACAACGAAAGAAAGAAAGACAAGCAGTAAATCAAAAGGGGAAACTTCAAGCATGCGATTCATGGCTTGCAATAAGTTCTTTGAGAGGTGACATCTATATGTGGGTACAATTCCTCAGAATAAGGACACATTATCATAATATAATTTACTACGTTTAAGTTAACATTCATCAAGTTTAGGTTGCCAATGAACAAGTGGAACAAATGTACACCCTGTTATATAGATATCACAGTGTGTGCTAGCTCTATTGTTAAAAATAAGTACTACTGATGAACAGGAGCCCGTCAGTGTCTATACAATGGTCTTGTGTGTATTTCATGCGAATGTTGTCTTGGTAACATTTGTAAATCTGTAGATAGTTACTGAGGCAACTTTGTTTTGTGGTAACCAGGAGTCGGTTGCACCACGTCTTACTAAGTGCAAACTAGTATTTACTAAATCAAGACTTAGTCACTACTAAATTGACATGGGTTGCACCACTCATACTAGTTATTACGTAGAGCTTAGTAACTACTAAGTATTTATACATACCCCTAAGGTGGTGTAAGTTATAGCGTAACTAGTTAACGCGTTAGAACTAAACCAATGTGTGTCATAAAGTGAACAAAACACAATTAATGGAGACTGTGCAAACGACAGTAACATTACATTAATCACTGACAGGTAATGTCATGTGAACCGGTATATTATACAATAAAAAGGAAAGTTAGAATTAAATATTAACACTAAACTGTTTATTTCATATTGACATATATATATTTACTTCAAAAGGCTAAAGTACATTTGAACTACATTTACAACTAAACCAAGGCAGTGGCTTTAGATACTTTACATACAGCAAGCGAATGTTAAAAGTCGTTATTCCATTTATAAATGTTCTGACTGATCACTTCATGGAGAAACTCGTTATTAACTTCCTTGTTTACATTTAGCTGTGCTTGTTGATTGGCTGTAAAGTTCTTATCGTCACGTTTAGTAATGACTTACGGCAAACTGGTGCAACCCAGTCCAGGGGCCTATACTACAGACCCAGGACATCTTTCCGTTAGCTGGCTTCACTAATGAGCCTAACATGGTGGTGCTCGTCACCTCGTTACGTCACCCCAGGTGTTCCCAATCTAGCTGTGAGCGCGTTCACGTGAAAGGGGCGTGGTTTGCACCATATGACCAATCGGACCAATGGACTAGTCTACCAAAGCCGCATATTTTACCCAACATGAGCAAACTATAATATTAAACAAATATGAAGAATTCAAAAATATAAGCCAGGCTAAAAGTAACACAGTTGCTGCTGCCAAAGGCAGGAAGGAAAGCTGGCAAAAAACATTGCAGATTGTGTGAATGCGTAAGTTAATAGGCTTATCAATATCACTGCCCCGTCATTAAGGCACGAGTAGATGTTGACTATAATTACAATTGTGTATTCCATTAAATAATGTGTTGCTTAGATGTAGTATTCTTATGGCGTGTAAGACCATTTTAGCCTTATTATTTCAGCGGCAACCCCGGCCGTGTTAAGCGGTCTTGGGAGCAAATAAAGAACAAATATAAAAACATAATTCAAACCAATCATTCAAACTTCGACATATCGCATACGGCTCACGAAGCTGACAAAGATAAGCCATTCCCTCCACTGAGAATCTACAGGCCTATCTTTCATATAGATAGGCCTACTCGTCAGGGAAAGCCAAAGTGTTTTGTTGGGCTCTAAAACTCTTGCCTTCATAAAAGACTCTGGCTGCGTTTCCCGATATCGATGTACCTTAACGGTTTTCAAGGGATACGTTCGTATACACACACACACACACACACACACACACACATAGATAAGGTACATTCGGGAAACAGCTCAGTAGCTTAAGGTATACCTTAAGGGAGATTTCACGACACACGTAGCGCTAAGGTACATTTGGGAAATGTAGCCTCTCACTATTCGCATACCGAGGTCCACGGGATCTTCTAGGAATGGTGATGTCATTTTCCATTGGTTGGTCAATAGGCGGTGCTTTTATACGTGTTGATCTGTTATCTCGAACATAAACTGCTCCAGAGCAGGTGTGCAGCATCAGTTACCATGGTGATATACCCCAGTAAAAAGTGAACCACGGTGCTGAAGTTACCTCACTAACCCCAAATCCTACTTCGTAGTATAGGCCTCAGGTATTGGGTGCATTGTGTTACAAATGTACAAATGGGTACAAATGTAGTGCGATAACATAGCATTCAATAACTAACATGCTAATTGAATTACATAGCCTACATAACACCTTTAAACATTTAACCAAAAGCATTCAACTAAAAAACCTCACACAATGACAATTTGGAGTTTAAAAAACTACAAATTAGCTATAGCAATTATTTCTAACATTGGTTTTGGAAACACTTATAACACAATAATAAGCCATTTAGACTTTAGAGAGTAAGAAAGTGATTAGCTGATCGCCATGGTTGAGAACATTTAAATTGCTCACCTTGTATGTGTGTGTGTGTGTGTGTGTGTTTCTTAGAACAGTGCAAATAATCATCAATAATAATAATAATCGAGTTGCGATATGATTCTTGATGAATGTATTATAAAATCTACTATGCTTATGAGGACTGTTCTAGATAAGATTGCATCGTAAACAGTAATCTTGGAAAGGAATGTTTGTTGTGTTGACAAAGCAGGTTACCGTAGTTACCAAAACAAATGCAACTTCTGGGAGAAACCATTAAGGGATTTATTGCAACAGAATATTAATACGAGATCTATATTTACTGAATGTTTTTAATTATTCAATTTTAACTATTCAATCAATTTCCAGATAAGCTATTTATAATAGTTGAAAATGTTAATCATTCTCACTGGTTGCAAATATGTTTCCTAATGCCATCTACAACAAGCGATCTGTACTGCAGGCCTGTAGCTACAGACAGAAATATCGTAGTTAACATTGCATTACCTTACTTAAATATACATTGTCCAGCACCATCCACTGACTCCAGTGATTATCTCACCTACACATTTCTTTGTAGAAGTATGCTGGAAGTAGGCTAACCTTGCTATAGTTAACTGGAACAATGACAAGCAACGTTGACCCCTGACCTAGATGATCGATTGTATTTGCCTACTCTGACCTAAATCAGAGCAGCCTGGGCAGGGGGTGTTCTCACTGGTATTCTGCAATCCCGTATTAGGGATTAGGGAGCCCTGCGCAGGATGGAATTCCTGCCATCATGTGTTCGTATAGCAGTCGCAGCACCCCTCCCCTCCCAAGCTCACCACAACCACACAGGCACAAGGACACAGCCATCTAGCAAGCACTGTGCACATCACCTCACATGCTGTCCACATGCACAAAGACACCCTTTTTTGCATGTGTGTGTCCGGTGTGCACAAGAGCAATAGAGTGAGTGACTATAATATAAAATAGCAGGATAGTGCACGTTTGCAGGAAACCCCTGTGTGCATTGATGATTATGATGAAGTCACTTCCAGGGGGGAATTGATTGGAGTGAGAACAATCTAAAGTGCAACATCTTGACCACAAGGAAGTCAGTGTGCCCCCACCACCACACTCCGCAGCTTCTGGGTGGCCCATCTCCTTAATTACCTCCACACTTACTTCTCCCGGAGTCGCCAGTCACTGCAGAGGGCTCTCCAGTATCTCTGTTGTCCTGTCAGCAGAGCACACTAGGAACACTATGTAGCGGTCAGCTGGCCCAAAATAGCACTGCAGTGAGAGAGAGCGAGAGAGAGAGAGAGCAACTTACATTTTGAAGCTTTTTTTTTCAACCTTAGCTCGTTCAAATCAACTCTTTGTTTGGGTCACTTGTGAACACGCAAATGCATGGATATGTATACAGACACACATGCAGGCCCGCGCGCAGACACACACATACACACACACACACACACACAGAAAAACAAGGGCTGAATCAATGTCAACTTTGTTGCAAAATCATGAGTCATTGCAAGTCTATTCTTGGGTTGAGGGTGTTTGTCCAAGTTGTGCAGGCTGAAAGAGATGCTATCCAAAGTCTAGAGGCCTAGGCCTATCATCTCTGTCAATTTAGCCTATGACATGCAGTTACCCTAGTGGAGTTACACAGAAATGATCAATTATCAATTCAAGATACAATTTTGTTTTCTTATGCTGCATTTCATTTAGGTGTGTTTATCAACCATATATTTGTAGGGTACCTGTTTTTCAAACTTTATTTTACTTTCCTGTTTCCACAACTGTTATTTTAATCTCTTCCAGGCCCGGCTGCTGTTGGCACAGGACCGTGTTCACCTAGCAGCCAACGCAACAGGAAGCGAGCATATCACACTTTGCTGAATGTGGACAATATTAGCATAAACCTGACCGCAAAGGTGTGAACATCTTTACTGCTCTTTACTGCCATAACTGGATGGCGAATAATATTGTGAATCCCACCGTGGATGGGGGGAAGTCGTGGTGGACTTGCTTATTGGGGGAAAGTCGTGGTGGACTTGACTACTGAGGGGAAGTCGTGGTGGACTTGACTACTGGGGGGAAGTCGTGGTGGACTTGCCTACTGGGGGGAAGTCGTGGTGGACTTGCCTACTGGGGGGAAGTCATGGTGGACTTGCCTACTGGGGGGAAGTCATGGTGGACTTGCCTACTGTGGGTGTTTCTCTGGCAGTGTCTTAGCTGGTTGTTGTGAGGAGTGAGAACGAAGCAATCAGCAAGTATACTGCCGCAGAAACTCTCGCGATATAGAGGCCCTGGAACGGGAGGAAGAACGGGAGCGGAACGTGTCTACCCATGCTCGTACAAAATAAATGTACTTATTCCATGAATGATGGAACTGCCATAATGAAATAACCTGTCCGTTTTATGTTGACACAGCCTCTATTGGTCATGTGATCATAACGCTGTGCAATTCAATTTTGTGATTCAATACTGCCATCTTGTGCTAAGAAAAAGTACAACGCTTACTCGTACACTGCAAATTATATTTGTATAACTGCGGTCACACCAAAAGATTCATGAGCAGCAGAAGCGGCCGGCATTCATTCATTCATTCATTCATTCATTCATTTTCAATGAGAGCTGGCTTCACCGCAGCAGTGAGCGACGAGGAGAGTTGAAATAATGAAATAAAAATAATAACAGCAAATTCCACTGCCTCTTTAATAGTATGGCATTAGTCTTGTACACTTGTAAAAAATAAATGTAATCAAATTAAATAAAAATGTGTGTATAAAATACTTGTGTGGATGTGGATGGTTGTCAGTATTCAGGACAATAATCAAGATTGTAAAGCTTGTTAACATAAAAACACAAAGATAATGCTTTCCTGTGATGATAACAATATTATTATTATTATTATAGTAGTAGTAGTAGTATCCTGTAGTAGTAGTAGTAGTAGTAGCCTAGTAGTAGTAATAGTAGTACTAGTAGCTATGGAAAGCCGTTTGAGCATTTATTCCATATCCTTGATATCAGGCATCAGTTTCCTATACTAGTTGGGTCTTTGTCAGCACTAGTTGGACATTTGGCCACACTAGTAGAACCAAAGTCCCAACTAGTAAGCTTTTTGACGTACTAGTGGCCCTCTGGACCAAACTAGTAACGCTGAAAGTCTTACTAGTTAACTAGTGAGCTGCAAAAGCATGTTAACTAGTCAAACATAGATTCAGCTCACTAGTTAACTAGTGCAGAAAATTGTATGTCACTAGTTAACTAGTGAGAGCCAAAATGCCTACTAGTTAACTAGTGAGAGCCAAAATGCCTACTAGTTAACTAGTTAAAGCCTCTTTTGACCTTACTAGTTAACTAGTGAGAGCCAAAATGCCTACTAGTTAAAGCCTCTTTTGACCTTACTAGTTAACTAGTGGGGCTCAAAATGTTTACTAGTAGTACTAGTGAAGGCCAAAATGCTCACTAGTTAACTAGTTGTGCGACATGCTAATGAGGAGGTGGGACAACATGGAAGCTTCCTAATGGCTCTCCAGCAAGCCAAGATTTAACCCTATGAAGCCTGATGAGCTTTCACTGTTGTTAACCACCAGCTCCTAGTTTACTATGCATGCAGAATAAAGCATGAAGATGTGTGTACCGTCAGATTAATTTTTTCTTCTATTAAAACTAACAACAAATTAACAACAATGAAACAAAAAGTATTCAATTGTTTTTCTGTTGTGCAAATTCACTGCTTGATTTATTTTTCCTTTTTAACAGTGCAACACAAAGCTGTGTAATCACTTAGTGTTGTAAAACGCAGCTCCTCTGCTTCATTGCTTTTTGTTTCCTTTCAACATGGTCACATGAACGTTTTATCAAAAAGAAATACCAGGGGAGGAAGTACCCACTCGCTAATTCAAAATAAAAGCCCATAGCAGTGGTGATGGTTCAAACTTTTTTTAAATGCAGTTTGTTGACAAGTAACCACGTATAAATAATATACTATATTATTGCACATCAGTGGCAATAACTTTGATTCCTTGCTTTTATTATGCAGTCTTTGCACTTTATTTGCCTGTTTTTATTTATTCTCTTGTTTCTTCACTTTATTGTAAAGCTCTTTGAGCTGCACCCCCTGTAGGAAAGGTGCTGTATTAATAAAGATGTATTATTATTATCATAGGCTGCGTTTCCCGATACCGGCATACCTTGAGTTTTCGCGATGTCCGTCGCCGATTGGCTACGCGGCAGGAAACGTTTTGTGTTTCCTGCCGCTAAAACTAAAATATCATTTTAGTTTTAGCTGTCTTATGCCAGAAAATAATGCTGCTCAATAGTTTAAGGCTTTACTAGTAAGCATTTTGAGCCCCACTAGTTAACTAGTGAGGTCAAATGAGGCTTTAACTAGTTAACTAGTAGGCATTTTGGCCTTCACTAGTTAACTAGTAGGCATATTGGCTCTCGCTAGTTAACTAGTATGGTCAAAAGAGGCTTTAACTAGTTAACTAGTAGGCATTTTGGCCTTCACTAGTTAACTAGTAGGCATTTTGGCTCTCACTAGTTAACTAGTAGCAGAGTGCATGCAAATGAAGCAGGTGGGACAAGGGTTTTGATTGGTCCGTGTTCAAACTGTGCTGTAAAGCCTTAAAAGTACTGGACACCCAAATCCACAAAAACCTTCTAACTATGTAATTTAGGGTCTTATGTTCATACTAGTGAGCACCTGAATAGTATTAGACATTAGTTTCAATCCATGTCTGAAATATTGTCATTTACGTTTTTTACTTGTTCCTGATGTTGGATTTGAATTGGGCGGGATTATTCTCATCATTTATTTCGTAATAAGTCACGAACCAATCACAACATCAAAACTATGAACCAATCATAGAAAATGTTGTCAGTTGTTGTCACCGTGAGCCTTCCTGCCGGGAAGCCTCGCTAGGCACCTTCGGGGTGCGTCGTCACCGGCTGCCGCGCCCCGACAGTGTCTAGCGAGGCTCCCGGGGGGACGGAGGGGGTTCCTGATCTGGTTCCAGATGAAATTTTACTTTAATTCGATCTGGTTCCAGATGAAATCTAACAATTGTAGCTGCTGCCACATTAGTTTATCTGAATGTAAAGTGAAGCTTCATGGTTTTACTGGACAGAACAACAGCGCTGCCTCTGGGGCTCTATGTACAGATATCACCACATTTCAATAAACATATAGGCCCTATTATAAGGCTTATTATAAGTATTATGATTATAATATATAAAATAATATAATATAATAGTATTATAATGATATTATAAGGCTGTTCCAGTTCCTGTTCTACTGTTCACACAGTAGGCGAGGTAGTCTGGTTGGATGCATACTGGAGATTTTTTCCGAATCAGTACGACATCCGGGTATTTTTGGCATACTGCAGATTCTGTTCACACTAGCATACTGCATACTACATTTTGGCCAAATCAGTACGTACTACTACTAGTATAGTATGCGCCTTCCTCAACTGTCCCTTCTATTGTGTCCCAGTCTAACGTGTCCGCTGTCCTTCCATTACCACCGCCATATCACCGCAGTAGACTCACTACAGCTCAGGTTGTTCTGTAGGTGCCGGTGTTACCTGCCCTTATTTCATTTACCTTTGTTGTACATATATTCATCTATCTATATTACTCTTCGTGTTTTTAATCAGTTAATAAAATAATCTTTGTATTGATAAAAAACGGACTATTGTGTGTTATTGATCCTCGACATGATGGTAGAAAATCCCGGAAATCGAGGACTCCTCTTCTGACTGTTAGACTCAGGGACGGTTTTAGATATGGGCGATGTGGGCAAGCGCCCACATCCGGCGCAATCTGTGTAGTAGGTTTCATTTGCGCTCATCACCGCCCATTTCAATCAAGAGCGGAGATACACGCGCTAGCACCCCCCCCCCCCCAGCTTTTGTACGTGCTGACTGGTTGTGTCTGTACATGCTGACTGGTTGTGTCTGTACGTGCTGACTGGTTGTGTCTGTACCAGCTGACTGGTTGTGTCTGCACCAGCTGACTGGTTGTGTGTGTACATGGTGACTGGTTGTGTCTGCACCAGCTGACTGGTTGTGTGTGTACATGGTGACTGGTTGTGTCTGCACCAGCTGACTGGGAAGCGGGGAGGCGTCAAACAAGGAGTTTTGTCTAAACTTTAACTATATCAGATGTGGTTTAGCGGTGGTATTTTCGAGGGGAATAATCATGTTCATAACCAAATGTGACATCAGACTTAGTAAAGTGAATTAAGTCACTATGGCGGGTGGGAATCAAACCGTTGTGGACGTGTCCGAGCAGGCGGTGGTTCTGGTTTCGTGCGCTCTGTCGTTTCTGGGATCTTCGCTCATTATATTCACCTACGTCGTTTGGTCAGATCTGAGAACTACTCCAAGAAAACTTCTGGTGTATCTGTCGCTTTCGGATTTGCTTTCCGCGACGTCGTACGCATATGGAGTTTGGCGGATTTTTGAGACGGACTCGATTGACTGTATTGTTCAAGGAGCAATATCCACTTTCGCCAACACAAGCTCTTTTTTCTGGACCGTGGCCATCGCGACGTACCTGTATATCTTCATCGTGATGTCCAACCAAAGACTAGCCGACAGCCTCGTGTTGGTTTTCCACTGTGCCAGGTAAAAGCGCCTGCCATTGTAAACGGTTGTTTTATATGGGGCTATAGGCTATTCTTGGCTGCTTTGCATCTGAATGTATATAGGCCCGAGAAGTAATTTCATAATGCATCTGATTACGTAGCAGAACAACCAAGCTCGTGTGTGTGCGTGTGTGTGGCACTTATAATTGCTCATTAAATCTCCAAAGCATCTTGGGAACCGTACCTGTTGTAAACAACCCTTTTTTAAGAGCCCTCCTAAATAATAAATTAAAGTGATTTACGCACAAGCACATTTAAACCCGTGCAGTCTACAGGCAGCAAAATACCTTGTTTTCAAATTATGCTTATGTTGCATTCTGTTCCATAACTAGTGTACGAACCCTTAGATTGTTTTTAAATAACCTCTCTAAGCAGTACCTAGTCATTACATATTTTGTGTAACAATAGCAGAACTATAGATCAAGTAACAGAAGTAATTCACAGCAGGGTGCACCATTTACAGTTTTTCTCAATTGCTTTGGTGCATTTCTCTGATCAGAATTAAAATTCTCATAACTGTTAGTTCAACCTCCACAACATGCAGTAATTTGTGCACATCATAGTAGCAGTTTCTCATTCCTTCCAACAAATTGCAAATGCTTTTGGACATCAATTGTTTTCATACAATTCTCTGCTGTTTTATAACATTATCATTTGCTTATGTCATGTCAGTCAAAATGAAATATACTTATGAATGCTGAATAGTCATTCCCTATAAAACTATTAGTCCTCATTTCATTGCGTGAGTCATTACATACAAAAATGTTGAACTAGTTGTCAAAATCTTTAAAATTTTTTCCTGAAAATGACTTCTCTCAGGTGAATCTCAGCTTTCACTGATGAGGAGGAGTGTGTGAAGCATTAGTTGTACTTGTAACCAATGATAAGCCACTTCTCCACAGTCACTCAGCTGAATCCCATGAACCCTCAATTGGCAAGCATATATGAACCGAGCAGGACATAATGTACCATTTCGACAATACTGTGACACAGAAATGGAAGGTCAGCATCGTGGAAGAGGGGCGAGGATGCGGGGAGGAAGGGGAAGAGGACAAAATAGGGGAAGAGGAAGAAGAGGTACATAGGCAGATTCCTGATGAAATTAGAGCTACAATTGTGGACCATGTTGTCAATCACGGCCTCACAATGGCTGAGGCTGGTCGAAGGGTGCAGCCAAATGTTGGGAGAACCACTGTAAATTAAATTATTCAAACATTTCGTCGGGAGAACAGGTGTGTATATTGGACAGTAATTAAGCACTAAACCATCTGCACTGCACTACTGTCATTGTGTCATACATGAAGCTTACAGTAGGACAAGAACTTGAAGTCACTTTTTACATTTTACATTTAGACATACAACTTTACTGCAGCACAGCTTTACTGTATTGTAGTGTAAAGTTGTGTTACAGTAAAGATTTGCCATATTTACAGTATGGTACTGTACTGCAGCATTTTACAAGTGGGAAGCACTGTTATTGTACACTACAGTAATATGGGTTAAAGCAGTATATCTCATGTTTACTGTACATTACTGCAATTTTACTCTGCACCACAGAGTCAAAAGATAACCTTGCAGAGGTGGAAGAGGGCCCCTTTTTACTCCGCAACAAGAGGAAGCCATTTGTGCAATGGTGATTGCAAACAATGCCATAAGGTTGAGAGAGATACAAAGCGTTGTTATAGAGGATGACAATATCTTTGGAAATATTGAATCTGTTTCAATCGCTACAATTGACAGAGTGCTCAGGAGAAATGAAATGCGCATGAAACAATTGTACAATGTGCCATTTGAACGGAACAGCGACAGAGTGAAGGAGATCCGTCACCAGTATGTACCGGTAAAACATTTATGTGTTCTATGCATACTCTAATGTTCAGTGCTGTAAACTGGTTACTTTGTGTAGTGCCATGCAGTACACTTACATGACAGTTCATACTGTATAATATGTCCAAAATGCATTATGTTACACAGGAAAAGTGGTTATAGTTTTTCTCTCTCTCTCTTCTGGGGGCGGGTTTTGCGTTGAAGAAATCGCATTGGACAGAGAGCAACCATGTCCCAGGCCAACGAGGAGGGAATATTACAATGTGTGCAGCCATCTCAGAAAACGGCGTCCTCACCCATATACCCCATCTTGGTCCATACAACACACAACTGCTGACTTTTTTAGACACTATTTACAGGGACATAATCCCTGAGAATGAGAGGGGTCTAAATGGAGACCATCTGAACAAGTATGTTGGGATGGGATAATGTGCGTTTCCACCACTCAGATCTGGTCAGACAGTGGTTTGCAGCACATGAAAGGATGCTGGTGGAATATCTCCCTCCCTACTCCCCATTCCTGAATCCAATAGAGGAGTTTTTCTCTGCCTGGAGGTGGAAGGTATATGACCGGCATCCACATACCCAAATGGCCCTGCTAGCAGCCATGGATGCAGCATGTGATGACATCACAGCACAGTCCTGCAGAGGGTGGATTCGCCACTCGAGGAGATACTTTCCTCGCTGCATTGCTAGGGATGATATTCGCTGTGATGTCGATGAAGATATGTGGCCAGACAGACAGGAACGTCTGGATGTGAATGAATGATTTACAGTACTGTGTATGTTGTATGTTCCAATTCAGTTCCAATATGTACTGCAATATTGTTTACAGTTGTACACAGTGTGGTGGAAAATACATGTATGAATAACTTGCATTTGAAAACAACTAGTAATGATGACTAACCATGGGTTGTTTTCTTCTTGTCCTGTCAAAAGCACGTACATGATAGCGCATGTACATAATCAGAGTTGTTATTGTTATTGTTATCATTATTAGTGTCAGTGTTAATATTGCT